>WNWK01022984.1:0-31703 GCA_009830355.1 Cherax destructor
TACGTGTGGGTGGGGTGGCCTGGCTGGCTACCATACCTCCCACACCTGACCTCTTACAATAAACACTACTCACATCTCGCCCTACATTAAGATTACAAAGATTTTGATGTAAGTAATGAGTGTACTGTGTGTGTGTATTTTACTTTTTTGTTTTTTTAATGCCTATTTCTATTGCTACCTTAACCCTTAAACTGTCCACACGTAGATATACGTTCATGTGCGTAGCTGACCGAACGTAGAGCTACGTTTTATTTTTCATTCCTTCAAATTTAGTGCGATAGGCCTGAGTCGCCTAGACATGAGAGAATGGGTCTGCGCCCTCAGTGTGTGCAGTATTAAAAAAATCTGGGACCACTTAGTACCTTGTGGGAGCACCAGTTCGATTGAGTGCCAGCTAGAGCAAATAGTGTGGCAAACACCAGGGATTCAATGATGTTATGTCGCATTAACACTCCCCTTATAAGAGGAAAGTAAAAATAGGTTAGATAAATACATGAGTGGCTGTGGGTGGGTGTGAGTTGGACCTGACTAGCTTGTGCTACTAGGTCTGATGCCATGCTCCTTCCTTCAGAGGATGTGACCTGACTAGGTGGGTCATTGGTCTAAGTTGGGGGGTGACATGGACCTGCCTTGCATGGGCCAGTAGGCCTGCTGCAGTGTTCCTTCTTTCTTATGTTCTTATGTATTCGGCAGGCTGGCTGGCTTTGGCTGTTTCTGGTTGTCTCTCTATCTGTCTATAACTCTATCTGTCTATATCTCTATCTGTCCATATCTTTGTCTGTCCATATCTTTATGTCTATATCTTTGTCTGTCTATATCTTTGTCTGTCTATATATCTATCTATATCTATATGTCCTATATCTCTGTCTCTCTCTCACATGTACACATAAGTACAGTTATTATACAAAGTGTAAATTACCTAGGATAACCCAAAATTCCAGGCAAAGTGCTATACAATGCTTGTAGATATAATACATAATAAGCATGGAAGACCCTCGAGCTGAAAAGCAGACGAAGCACATCTGCATCAGATTAGACAGACATAAGCAGAGCTAGACAAACAGACAGACAGACAGACAGATACAGACAGATAGACAGACAGATAGACAGACACAGATAGACAGACAGACAGATATTGAAAAAGGGAGGGTTCCCTCCAGTACTGCTGACATTTATCAAATGTCACTGGGCTGTCAAGAGTTATCTGACACTTGTCAACACACCATTCTTCAAGGAGTTTCATTTATACTCCAGGATGTCTAAAACATTGCTGGGACCTATAAATACTTAGTATATATTTATAGACAATAGTAAATGACCAAGGAAGGTGAAACTGTTCACCTGTTGGTGTGATTGTGACAAATATTTGAGTACTATTTCAGTACATAATATTAGTGTTAGAACAAAGATTGGCTATGAAATCACAAGAACTATTGTAAAGTGTAATTAGTATCAGAACATACAAATTATATAAATTAAAATAAAAACTAGAAAAAAAAGTATATCGTCATTACTTCTGCAAGTGGCAGGACTTGATGTTGCCGTCAGGTGAGCATCCAGTACCAAATTGGCGGGCTTATATCTCGGTAAGTACTGGCTCAAAAAATTTTTTTTTAGCCTATCCTGTTTATAAAAATGTGCTCTTCATTTTTAAAAAAATTTTTTTTTTTTTTTTTTTTTCAAAATATTCGGTCAGCTACGCGAGTGAACGTATATCTACGTGTGGACAGTTTAAGGGTTAATATATGTTAGTGTAAACTTATTATCTGGCATTTATATGCATTTATAAGTGGAAAAAAAAATGGTGTTCCACTTTTTAGCGGTAGCCTGCAACCTAACCTGCCGTATAAGTGGGGCCCTACTGTACCAGAGAACCAAATTACCATAAGTGTCTTCAAATATTACAGGAGAAGCTCAACTACTTTAGACACAGAATAAAGCAGAAGCTCAACTATTTTAGACACACCATAAAGCAGGAGTAACTCAACTATTTTAGACACAGAATAAAGCAGGAGTAACTCAACTACGTACAGTGGACCCCCGGATTTCTTACTGCTCCCAACTCGAACAATTATGTAAGTGTATTTTTGTAAGTATATTTTTGGGGGTCTAAATGGACTAATCTAATTTACATTATTCCTTATGGGAACAAATTCGTTCGGTAACGGCACTCGAACAGCATTCTGGAACGAAATATGGCTGATAACCGGGGGTCCACTGGCAATGTAACAATTACCAAAGTGGTGAAATTCCCATTTACAAAGTTTCAATGTGCCTTTTTCAAAAACGATTAAACTTATTTCAAAATGTTCTTATTACCAAAGTAGGAATGTTGCTAAGGAGAGGTGGCTTCTGGCCACCTAGAGCAGCAAGCCTCCAAGTAAACATAAGGCTGAGGGCCACTTTGATGCAATCATAACGTGTTCATGATGCCAGACAGAAAGTTGCTAAAGCCAACAAGCCGCCCATGCTCGGGTTCAGCACAAAACACGAAAAGCGGTAAGTCTCAAAACTACCGCCTTTACCCCCTCCCTCCAACCTTTCCTAGGCCAACCCCTACCCCGCCTTCCCTCCACTACAGACTTATACACTCTTGAAGTCATTCTACTTTGTTCCATCTCTCTACATGTCCGAACCAACTCAACAACCCCTCCTCAGCCCTCTGGATAATAGTTTTGGTAATCCTGCACCTCCTCCTAATTTCCAAACTATGTATTCTCTACATTATATTCACACCACACATTGCCCTCAGACATGACATCTCCACTGCCTCCAGCCTTCTCCTTGTTGCAACATGCACAACCCATGAATCACACCCATACAAGAGTGTTGGTATAACTATACTCTCATACATTCCCCTCTTTGCTTTCATGGATAAAGTTCTTTGTCTCCACAAACTCCTCAATGCACCGCTCACCTTTTTCCTTTCATCAATTCTATGATTTACCTCATCTTTCATAGACCCATCTGCTGACACGTCCACTCCCAAATATCTGAATACATTCACCTCCTTCATACACTCTCCCTCCAATCTGATATCCAATCTTTCGTCACCTAATTTTTTTTGTTATCCTCATCACCATACTCTTTCCTATACAGTGGTCCCCTGCCTAACGAACAAAATTCATTCCAGAAGCCTGCTCAAGTGCCATTACTGAACGAATTTACTTCCTTAAGAAATAATGTCACATAGGTTAGTCTATTTCAGACCCCCAAAAATACACTTCCACAAGCACTTACAATATTATACTTACATAACTGTATGATTTCCGGGGTGTTCGTTAGGTGGGGGTACACTGTATTCACTTTTAATTTTCTTCTTTTACATACCCTACCAAACTCATCCAAAAACCTCTGCAACTTCTCTTCAGAATCCCCCAAAAGCACAGTGTCATCAGCAAAGAGCAACTGTGGCAACTCCCAACTTGTGTTAAATTCTTTATCTTTTAACCCCACACCTCTTGCTAACACCTGCACTACTTCTACTTACACTTAGGTCACACTACACATGCATGTACAAGCATGTGTAGTGTGGGTTTTCTTCTATTTTC
Source organism: Cherax destructor (assembly GCA_009830355.1). Lineage (NCBI taxonomy): Eukaryota > Metazoa > Arthropoda > Malacostraca > Decapoda > Parastacidae > Cherax > Cherax destructor. The sequence goes on from WNWK01022984.1 coordinate 3,552, forward strand.
TTACTAGTTCTTTTTTTTTTTTTTCAACAAGTCGGCCATCTCCCACCAAGGCAGGGTGACCCAAAAAGAAAGAAAATTCCCAAAAAGAAAATACTTTCATCATCATTCAACACTTTCACAAACTCATACATAATCACTGTCTTTGCAGAGGCGCTCAGATACGACAGCTGAGAATAGTCCCTCCCAGCTGTCACTATCCCAGACCCCTCCTTTAAAGTGCAGGCATTGTACTTCCCATTTCCAGGACTCAAGTCCAACTAAATCAATTAACTGGTTTCCCTGAATCCCTTCACAAAATGTTACCCTGCTCACACTCCAACAGCTCGTCAGGTCACAAAAACCATTCGTCTCCATTCACTCTTATCTAACACACTCACACATGCTTGCTGGAAGTCCAAGCCCCTCGCCCACAAAACCTCCTTTACCCCCTCCCTCCAACCTTTTCTAGGACGACCCCTACCCCGCCTTCCTTCCCCTACAGATTTATACGCTCTCCAAGTCATTCTACTTTGATCCATTCTCTCTAAATGACCAAAACCACCTCAACAACCCCTCTTCAGCCCTCTGACAAATACTTTTAGTAACTCCACACCTTCTACTAATTCCGAATTTTCTGCATAATATTTACACCACACATTGCCGTTAGACAAGACATCTCCACTGCCTCCAGCCTCCTCCTCGCTGCAGCATTTGCAACCCATGCTTCACACCCATATAAGAGTGTTGGTACCACTATACTTTCGTACATTCCTTCTTTGCCTCCATGGATAACGTTTTTGTCTCCACAGATACCTCAACGCACCACTCACCTTTTTTCCTTCATCAATTCTATGGTTAACCTCATCCTTCATAAACCCATCCGCTGACAAGTCAACTCCCAAATATCTGAAAACATTTACTTCTTCCATAATCCCTCTCTCCAATGTGATATCCAATTTTTCTTTATTTAAATCGTTTGATACCCTCATTACCTTACTCTTATCTATGTTCACTTTCAACTTTCTACCTTTACACACCCTCCCAAACTCGTCCACTAACCTTTGCAACTTTTCTTTAGAATCTCCCATAAGCACAGTATCATCAGCAAAAAGTAACTGTGTCAACTCCCATTTTGCATTTAATTCCCCATAATTTAATCCCACCCCTCTCCCCAACACCCTAGCATTTACTTCTTTTACAACCCTATCTATAAATATATTAAACAACCATGGTGACATTACACATCCCTGTCTAAGACCTACTTTTACTGGGAAGTAATCTCCCTCTCTCCTACACACCCTAACCTGAGCCTCACTATCCTCATAAAAACTCTTTACAGCCTTCAGTAACTTACTACCTATTCCATACACTTGCAACATTTGCCCCATTGCTCCCCTATCCACTCTATCATATATTTTTTTTTTTTTTCAACAAGTCGGCCGTCTCCCACCAAGGCAGGGTGACCCAAAAAGAAAGAAAATCCCCAAAAAGAAAATACTTTCATCATCATTCAACACTTTCACCACACTCATACATAATCACTGTCTTTGCAGAGGCGCTCAGATACGACAGCTGAGAATAGTCCCCCCCAGCTGTCACTATCCCAGACCCCTCCTTTAAAGTGCAGGCATTGTACTTCCCATTTCCAGGACTCAAGTCCAACTAAATCAATTAACTGGTTTCCCTGAATCCCTTCACAAAATGTTACCCTGCTCACACTCCAACAGATCGTCATGTCCCAAAAACCATTCGTCTCCATTCACTCCTATCTAACATGCTCACACATGCTTGCTGGAAGTCCAAGCCCCTTGCCCACAAAACCTCCTTTACCCCCTCCCTCCAACCTTTTCTAGGATGACCCCTACCCCGCCTTCCTTCCCCTATAGATTTATACGCTCTCCAAGTCATTTTACTTTGATCCATTCTCTCTATCATATGCCTTTTCTAAATCCATAAATGTAATGAAAACTTCTCTACCTTTATCTAAATACTGTTCACATACAGTATATGCTTCACTGTAAACACTTGATCTACACATCCCCTACCCACTCTAAAGCCTCCTTGCTCATCTGCAATCCTACTCTCTGTCTTACCTCTAATTCTTTCAATAATAACCCTGCCATACACTTTACCTGGTATACTCAGTAAACTTCTTCCCCTATACAGTGGACCCCCGAGTTTCGTAAACCCCGGAAATCGTACATTTATGTAAGTATAATATTGTAAATGCTTGTGGAAAAGTATTTTTGGGTGTCTGAAATAGACTAACCTACGTGACATTTTTCCTTAAGGGAGTAAATTCGTTCGGTAATGTCACTTGAGCAGACTTCAGGAGTGAAGTTTTTACGAAACTCGGGGGTCCACTGTAATTCTTACACTCTCTTTTATCCCCCTTCCCTTTATATAAAGGAACTATACATGCTCTCTGCCAATCCCTAGGTACCTTCCCCTCTTTCATACATTTCTTTCAACACGTCGACCGTTTCCCACCGAAGCGGGGTGGCCCAAAAGGAAAAACGAAAGTTTCTCCTTTTACATTTAGTAATATATACAGGAGAAGGGGTTACTAGCCCCTTGCTCCCGGCATTTTAGTCGCCTCTTACGACACGCATGGCTTTCATACATTTATTAAACAAAAATACCAACCACTCCAACACTATATCCCCCCCTGCTTTTAACATTTCTGTCATGATCCCGTCAGTTCCAGCTGCTTTACCCCCTTTCATTCTACGCAATGCCTCACGCACCTCCCCCACACTCACATCCTGCTTTCTTCACTCCTAAACGATGTTATACCTCCCTGGCCAGTACATGAAATTACCGCCTCCCTTTTTTCATCCTCAAAATATTCCCGCCATCTACCCAATACCTCCAGCTCCCCATCTACTAACTCCCCTACTCTGTTTTCAACTGACAAATCCATTCGTTCCCTAGGCTTTCTTACCTTGTTTATCTCATTCCAAACATTTTTCTTGTTTTCAGCAAAATTTCTTGACAGAGCCTCTCCCATTCTTTCATCTGCTCTTCTTTTGCACTCTCTTACCACTCTCTTCACCTTTCTTTTACTCTCCATATACTACTCTGCTCTTCTATTAACACTTCTGCTTTGTAAAAACCTCTCATAAGCTACCTTTTTCTCTTTTATCACACCCTTTACTTCTTCATTCCACCACTCACTCCTCTTTCCTCCTGCACCCACCATCCTATAGCCACAAACGTCTGCCCCACATTCTAATACTGCATTTTTAAAACTATCCCAATTCTCTTCAACCCTCCCACTACTCCTACTTGCACTAGCCCACCTTTCTGCCAATAGTTGCTTATATCTCACCATAACTTCCTCCTCCCTTAGTTTATACACTTTTACCTCTCTCTTACTTGCTGTTGCCATTTTCTTTTTGTCCCATCTACCTTTTACTCTAACTGTAGCTACAACTAAATAATGATCCGATATATCTGTTGCCCCTCTATAAACATGTACATCCTGAAGCCTACCCATCAACCTTTTATCCACCAATACATACTAGTTCTTGTTCTTGTTTATTTCCTCTTATCCCCATGGGGAAGTGGAACAGAATTCTTCCTCCGTAAGCCATGCGTGCCATAAGAGGCGAATAACATGCTGGGAGCAAGGGGCTAGTAACCCCTTCTCCTGTGTACATTACTAAAGTTAAAAAGAGAAACTTTTGTTTTTCTTTTTGGGTCACCCTGCCTTAGTGGGATACAGCCAGTTTGTTGAAAGAAGAAGATATATATTTATATATACATTGCTCCAGGACCACATATACTGATTGGCTCACATGAATTTAGCAGTTTCTGAGTATCTAGTCTTAATCCGCCATTGCTGAAGAGATTCAGAATCTTTAAGTGTGGTACTAGATTCTCAAAATTATAAGAGAAATATAAGGAAGGAAATGTAAAGAGAAAAAAATTCTAGACCAAGGATAGAAAATAGGAGCAAAAACAAGAGACAATAAAAGGAGCTGAGCCTATAAAATTAATAAATAGTAACAATAATAATAATAATAATAATAATAATAATAATAATATAATAATAATAAACTTGAATATTTTTGCCTGTGAAAACCTCTACTCTGTTCTTTAAAAATATTTTGTGTGCTGGTAGAAGGTTGAAGTATCAGACGATAAAGGGAGGACCAGAGAGAGGAACAGATGGAAAGAAGAAGGGAGGGAAGAACAGATGGAAGGAGAAACAGATAGAAGGTATTAGGGAGAAACAGATGGAAGGAAGGAGGGAGGAACAGATGGAAGGAGGGAGGGAGGAACAGATGGAAGGAGGGAGGGAGGGAGGAACAGATGGAAGGAAGGAGGAGGAACAAATGGAAGGAAGGAAGGAGGCAGGGAGGAACAGATGGAAGGAGGGAAGGAGGAACAAATGGAAGAAGGGAGGGAGGAACAAATGGAAGAAAGGAGGGAGGGAGGAACAGATGGAAATAAGGAGGGAGGGAGGAACAGATGGAAGGAGGGAGGGAGGATGAGAAGGAAACGAAAGGAAAAGAGGGAAGAAGACAAAGGAGTCAAGGGGAAGAGGGAGGAATAACAATTTAGCGCCACTAATTATACAAAAGTTATCGTTCTGACATTTTTTTTTATAAATTATGAGGGCCTAGTTTCAGCTTCTTGTGCTTTGTGTCGAGGACAGTTCTGTGCTGGCAGGGGTTCTTCCTGCCGTGCTGATCAACATTGTCATCGCTGTCGTCATCTAACTCATCGTCGTCGTGGCAATTGCCCTCTTCGGCTCCTGGATTAAATTTGGGTTTCCATATCCATACAATGTTCCCTGAAAAATTTAAAAGAAAGTCAGTATGCAAAAAAAAAGGAGAAGACTTGCTTAAAAATTATCAAGAAGCAAATATAATTGTTGAAAATGGTATAAAATACTGACTAAGTTGATGGACAAGACACATGTGTAGCAGTTGAGTAACTTTAGTGTTGAACAATAAAGATACTTAACTGCTCCACATGTCTTACCCACAAATATAATTGGTCTCGATTTGCTATGCAACAGATTACTGAGTATCCTGATATCACTTATTATACATATAACATTATCAATTGATTTTTTTGTACAGAGCACCTAAACAGATAATGCAAAAAAAGAATGCGCAAACAACAGGGACTTAAAAGAAAATTATGCAAATACAGTGGACCCCCAGTTAACGGCCATAATTTGTTCAAGAATGCTGTTCGAGTGCCGTTAACGAACAAATTTGTTCCCATAAGAAATAATGTAAATTAGATTAGTCCTTTTAGACCCCCAAAAATACACTTACACAAACACTTACAAAAATACACTTAAAATACACTTACATAATTGTTCGAGTTTGGAGCAGTACGTAAACTAGGGGTCCACTGTATCCTGTACAGTATTTCTGAAAATACGGCAACCCCCCCACTTTGACATTGCTGGACGAAAAATGACTTTCTAATATTTATTTCTCTAGGCTGCAAGAGTGGTAAAATTATCACCCCTCACAGCCCAATATCCGAAAAGGAAATATTACAGGATTAAAAACTCTCAATAAAGACAGAGAAAAGTAAAGCTAAGTCACAGTATGAATAATAATAATAATAATAATAATAATAATAATAATAATAAGTTTACTGAGTATACCAGGTAAAGTGTATGGCAGGGTTATTATTGAAAGAATTAGAGGTAAGACAGAGAGTAGGATTGCAGATGAGCAAGGAGGCTTTAGAGTGGGTAGGGGATGTGTAGATCAAGTGTTTACAGTGAAGCATATATGTGAACAGTATTTAGATAAAGGTAGAGAAGTTTTTATTGCATTTATGGATTTAGAAAAGGCATATGATAGAGTGGATAGGGGAGCAATGTGGCAAATGTTGCAAGTGTATGGAATAGGTAGTAAGTTACTGAAGGCTGTAAAGAGTTTTTATGAGGATAGTGAGGCTCAGGTTAGGGTGTGTAGGAGAGAGGGAGATTACTTCCCGGTAAAAGTAGGTCTTAGACAGGGATGTGTAATGTCACCATGGTTGTTTAATATATCTATAGATGGGGTTGTAAAATAAGTAAATGCTAGGGTGTTGGGGAGAGGGGTGGGATTAAATTTTGGAGAATTAAATGCAAAATGGGAGTTGACACAGTTACTTTTTGCTGATGATACTGTGCTTATGGGAGATTCTAAAGAAAAGTTGCAAAGGTTAGTGGACGAGTTTGGGAAAGTGTGTAATGGTAGAAAGTTAAAAGTGAACATAGATAAGAGTAAGGTAATGAGGGTATCAAACGATTTAAATAAAGAAAAATTGGATATCACATTGGAGAGAGGGATTATGGAAGAAGTAAAAGTTTTCAGATATTTGGAAGTTGACGTGTCAGCGGATGGGTTTATGAAGGATGAGGTTAACCATAGAATTGATGAAGGAAAAAAGGTGAGTGGTGCGTTGAGGTATCTGTGGAGACAAAAAACGTTATCCATGGGGGCAAAGAAGGGAATGTACGAAAGTATAGTCATACCAACACTCTTATATGGGTGTGAAGCATGGGTTGCAAATGCTGCAGCGAGGAGGAGGTTGGAGGCAGTGGAGATGTCCTGTCTAAGGGCAATGTGTGGTGTAAATATTATGCAGAAAATTCGGAATGTGGAAATTAGGAGAAGGTGTGGAATTACTAAAAGTATTTGTCAGAGGGCTGAAGAAGGGTTGTTGAGGTGGTTTGGTCATTTAGAGAGAATGGATCAAAGTAGAATGACTTGGAGAGCGTATAAATCTGTAGAGGAAGGAAGGCGGGGTAGGGGTCGTCCTAGAAAAGGTTGGAGGGAAGGGGTAAAGGAGGTATTGTCGGCGAGGGGCTTGGACTTCCAGCAAGCATGTGTGAGCGTGTTAGATAAGAGTGAATGGAGACGAATCGTTTTTGGGACATAACGATCTGTTGGAGTGTGAGCAGGGTAACATTGTGTGAAGGGATTCAGGGAAACCAGTTAATTGATTTAGTTGGACTTGAGTCCTGGAAGTGGGAAGTATAATGCCTGCACTTTAAAGGAGGGGTCTGGGATAGTGACAGCTGGGATGGACAATTCTCAGCTGTCGTACCTGAGCTCCTCTGCAATGACAGTGATTATGTATGTGTGTGGTGATAGTGTAGAATGATGATGAAAGTATTTTCTTTTTGGGGATTTTCTTTCTTTTTGGGTCACCCTGCCTCGGTGGGAGACGGCCGACTTGTTGAAAAAAAAAAAATAATAATAATAATAAAAACTTTATTTCTACAAGTATATATAAAAAAACGCTTTTATTTTTTTCAAAATATTCAGGGCACTGGGCGAGAGAACGTATATATACGTTTGGACCGTTTAAGGGTTAAATGTTGTGTTGACTTGGCTATTACAAACACATATTTTACTCCCTTACCCTCTCCATCTCCCACAGTTCTGCACCTTTATTTGCCAATATCAAACAAATTCATACCCTGCTTAGGCAAGATGGGACATACACAGATGACAGCCAAGAAATGAGTGGGATACTAAAGTCCCAATATGACTCAGTGTTCAGCGAGCCGCTGCCCAGACTAAGGGTCGACAATCCAAATGAATTCTTTATGAGTGAGACCCAAAACTTGGTCATCTCAAAAATCTCAGACATTATCCTAACTCCACAAGACTTTGAAAAGGCAATAAATGACATACCCATGCACTCTGCCCCAGGTCCAGACTCACGGAACTCCGTGTTCATAAAGAATTGCAAAAAGCCCCTGTCGCGTGCCTTCAGCATTCTATGGAGAGGGAGCATGGACACAGGGGTCATCCCACACTCACTAAAAACAACAGACATAGCCCCACTCTACAAAGGTGGCAGTAAAGCAATTGCAAAGAACTAGAGACCGATAACACTAACATTCCATATCATAAAAACCTTTGAGAGGGTTCTAAGAAGCAAGATCACCAACCACCTAGATACCCATCAACTGCACAGCCCAGGGCAACACGGATTTAGAGCAGGTCGCTCCTGCCTGTCCAAGCTACTTGACCACTATGACAAGGTCCTGGATGCTGTAGAGGATAAACAAAATACAGATGTAGTATACACAGACTTTGCAAAAGCTTTCGACAAGTGTAGCCATGGTGTAATAGCGCACAAAATGCGTGATAAAGGAATAACAGGAAAAGTTGGTAGAAGGATCTATAACTTCCTGACAAAGAAAACACAGAGTAATAGTAAGCAGAGTAAAGTCCAAGGCAGCTACGGTGAAAAGCTCTGTTCCACAAGGCACAGTACTCGCTCCCATTCTATGCCTCTGATATCTGACATAGACAGAGATGTAAGCCATAGCTCCATGTCCTCCTTTGCAGATGACACCCGGATTGCCATGGCAGTGACCTCAATTGAAGACACCGCAAGACTCCAAGCGGACATAAAATAAATCTTCAAATGGGCCACACAACACAATATGAAATTCAATGAGGAGAAATTTCAACTTCTCAGATATGGAAAACTTGAGAAAATTAAAAATATATCAGTTTATACGACAAATTCTAACCATACAATAGAGCAAAAAAGTAATGTGAAGGACCTGGGAGTGATAATGTCAGAGGATCTTGCCTCAAAGACCACAACAATGTATCTACCACATCTGCTAGGAAAATGATAGGATGGATAATGAGAACCTTCAAAACTAGGGATGCCAAGCCCATGATGATTCTCTTCAAATCACTTGTTCTCTCTAAGCTGGAATACTGCTGTACACTAATAGCCCCCTTCAAGGCTGGCGACATTGCTGACCTGGAGAGTGTACAAAGAACTTTCACGGCACACATAAGTATGATAAGGCACCTAAATTACTGGGAATGGTTGAAGGTCCTTGATCTGTATTCCCTGGAATATAGGCGAGAGAGATACAGTGGTCCCTCGGTTTTCGCCGAAAATTTGTTCCAGAATGCTGCTCAAGTGCCATTACCGAACGAATTTACTTCCTTAAGAAATAATGTCACGTAGGTTAGTCTATTTCAGACCCCCAAAAATACACTTGCAACAGCACTTACGAAAATACACTTACATAAATGTTCGAGTTTGGAGATGCACGAAAACCGAGGGACCACTGTACATGATAATATACACTTGCACAGCCCAGGGCAACACGGATTTAGAGCAGGTCGCTCCTGCCTGTCCCAGCTACTGGACCACTATGACAAGGTCCTGGATGCTGTAGAGGATAAACAAAATACAGATGTAGTATACACAGACTTTGCGAAAGCTTTCGACAAGTGTAGCCATGGTGTAATAGCGCACAAAATGCGTGATAAAGGAATAACAGGAAAAGTTGGTAGAAGGATCTATAACTTCCTGACAAAGAGAACACAGAGTAATAGTAAACAGAGTAAAGTCCAAGGCAGCTACGGTGAAAAGCTCTGTTCCACAAGGCACAGTACTCGCTCTCATTCTATGCCTCTGATATCTGACATAGACAGAGATGTAAGCCATAGCTCCATGTCCTCCTTTGCAGATAACACCCAGATTGCCATGGCAGTGACCTCCATTGAAGACACCGCAAGACTCCAAGCGGACATAAACCAAATCTTCAAATGGGCCACACAAAACAATATGAAGTTCAATGAGGAGAAATTTCAACTTCTCAGATATGGAAAACTTGAGAAAATTAAAAATATATCAGTTTATATGACAAATTCTAACCATACAATAGAGCAAAAAAGTAATGTGAAGGACCTGGGAGTGATAATGTCAGAGGATCTTGCCTCAAAGACCACAACAATGTATCTACCACATCTGCTAGGAAAATGATAGGATGGATAATGAGAACCTTCAAAACTAGGGATGCCAAGCCCATGATGATTCTCTTCAAATCACTTGTTCTCTCTAAGCTGGAATACTACTGTACACTAATAGACCCCTTCAAGGCTGGCGACATTGCTGACCTGGAGTGTACAAAGAACTTTCACGGCACACATAAGTACGATAAGGCACCTAAATTACTGGGAATGGTTGAAGGCCCTTGATCTGTATTCCCTGGAATGTAGGCGAGAGAGATACATGATAATATACACTTGGAAAATCTTAGGGATATTAGTACCAAACTTGCACACGAAAATCACTCCCTATGAAAGCAAAAGACTCGACAGGAGATGCAACATTCCCCCAATGAAAAGCAGGGGTGCCACGAGTACATTGAGAGACAACACAATAAGTGTCCAGGGCCCAAGACTGTTCAACTGCCTCCCAGCATACATAAGGGGGATTACCAATAGACCCCTGGCTGTCTTCAAGAAGGCACTGGACAGGCACCTAAAGTCAGTACATGACCAACCAGGCTGTGGTTCATACGTCAGTCTGCGTGCAGCCAGCAGTAACAGCCTGGTTGATCAGACCTTGATCCACCTTGAGGCCTGGTTTCAGACTGAGCCGCGGAGGCATTGACCCCCAAAGCCCTCTCCAGGTAAACTCCTGGTAAAATAAATCTTTACAATATCACCCCACAGATATAAGTTTGTTATATGCAACAATGGGCTTCTAACCTGCAGCTGACATCAATCTGTCTCCAGTGTGGTTGAACAAGTTGAGAGATACAATCTTGTTGCAGTATCCTTTATCTAAGTGTTGATATATCATCTTCCCTGTTGATGCTTCGAAGAAATCTATAGTGCGAGGCTCATTTAAAACATAGCCTGGAAAGTTCCGGTCTGGATATCGTCCGACAACTATAATATCTCGTAGTGGATGCCAAGTAGCCTGAAAAATATAAGACACTTTTTTTCATAAGACTATATCTCTCTCACCAAGGTAGGGTGATGAAAAAAAAATGCAACTTTTTTAACACGCTGGCTGTCTCCCATCGAGGCAAGGTGACCCGAAAAAGAAACACTTTCACCATCATTCATACTATCAAATATTACAGTGCATCATTAATTATGACATACAAAAAAGTATGGCACATTACAAGCTATACAACTACAGTTGCTTATACAAATTCATGAGTTTCTGTATTTGCACTCTGATTATTTAACTTTTTAGTGATGGGTAACCAGGAAATGGATTCAATTATCCAATTTTTTCTAGTTCAATGGCTTCCCCATGCCCAAATCTAATTTTATTATGGTCATTATTTCTTGTGAATGTCAATATTAACTAGTTTGGAAAAACAAAATGAACAATTTATGCAGTTTATTTTGCATTATTCGCAGTTTCTAGTTTCACAGGGCCTCTAGGAGAGTAACCACCACAAATCTAAAGGGACGAATGTACTAGTAAAGTAAACTTGCTATAATTCCCATACCTCTGACAACTTCCTATGTTCAGGAGATTTTCCAATCTTCGTACTTATGGAAAAATTGTCTATGGCACATTTAATCAAAATGAAATGACAATTGGAAGCCCCTTGATAATTACTGATGATGATTACATTGAACATTCTTGACAGCTAATGTTTACAATAACTCATTAGCTTAACAAGTGTGACATAGTACTGGAAATTAGTAGCAGACTGGCTTCCAATGATGGAAAAGAACATGAATCAGATATAGAAAAAAATAGAAGTTCATGCCTTAATTGGTGTGAGGTGCTGGAACTGACGGTGAGGGTGTGGTATAGTTTGACTCAGATTGAAGCTGGGACAGGAGTACACCCGTATTTCATCAAGCTGATCCGTGGTTACAAGGCGTCCTCCATCAGTGCGACTGTCATAAGGAATGAAGAAATGGTTATTATTACATTCACTGGGAGGAAGTAAACAAGTAGGGGTCATACAGAACTTGGGAAATGGCAGGTAATTAGCTTTCATCCAGGGAAGAAAAAAGTACCTTTAATTTCTTGAATCTAAAGCCCTTCACAAGCAACAAGGCACTTGCTTCAAGAGGATATGAAGAACATAGTTGCATAACATAAAAATACTATCCCCCATTCTGCATTATGGTACTATGTGATTATGAACCACTAAAATATCTATACAGAAAAGTGAGAAGTTTCAGTACAGTATAATGTTGGGAAACTTTTTTATCTTTCTAGTAACACTTAATATTTAACAAGTAGATGCAACAAAATCACAAGAAACAAGTGAAACCTTAACCTTAACATATACAGACATTTTACTGGTTATCTGGGTGCAATGTGTATACAGTGGATCCCCGAGTAACGAACACCCCGGAAATCGTACAACTATGTAAGTATAATATTGTAAGTGCTTGTTGAAGTGTATTTTTGGGGGTCTGAAATAGACTAACCTACGTGACATTATTCCTTAAGGGAGTAAATTCGTTCGGTAATGGCACTTGAGCAGGCTTCTGGAATGAAGTTTTTACGTTACTCGGGGGTCCACTGTACTACACACAAAAATTCTGGCACATTTAAATTTCCCATGATTCACAATTTAAGGCCTCCAAACATCTTGTGCAGTCAGGTATAATTTTTTCATCACCTAGAAAAAATCCTGACCAACACTATGCATTATAGGAAGGAGTAACAGCCTAGTTGATCAGACCCTGATTCACCACGAGGCCTGGTCATGGACCGAGCTGCAGGGGCATTGACCCCCAGAACACCCTCCAGGTATACTCCAAGTATGGAAGCACAGACTCCAGTATCAAGTCCAGTACCACAGCAAGAAAAAAATGTGAGCAACTCAAATCAATTAGATTCCTATGCAACTTACAGTGAAAAAGCTAATGAATTTCACAAAAACTGCTGTGAAAATTTTTACAGAAATATAAAATTGTTTAACAGCAATGATGTAAATACAATATGATGCCAAGTTACAACATAAATGAAAATTATTTGTTACTCAGGAATTTGGAAGTCTGAACCTATTTTCCCACAGATACCCATGTTATAATTAGAGATGCATCCCTGAGCCATAAAATATTCCATACTACATCTACTGGTAATTTTTCTTTATTTTTTTGCAATAAAACAAAAAAAATACAATACTCAAGTGAGTCTCTCTCTCCCCTTTCCTCCCTTTTTCTCCCATTCAATAACCTCCCTCCCTCTTATAGTCCCTCCCTCCCACTCTCACTCCTGCCCTCTCTCCCACAATACAACACAGTTGGCAACAACACGTCTGCCTCCCTCTCTCCAATTCCTTCCTTCATCAACATTCCTTTCCTCCTTCCCTCCTGGTGAGGGAATTGTAGGCTAAACTATAGTGTTGGAGGAGTGTGGTGTGAGTGAGCCAAGCTGCCACACCTCCATTACTGTCTGTCCAATAACAATACTTAATGAAGATCATTCAAATTTCCAACATAGAAGGAATTCCCATATTTTACAATAGCAAATACTAACACTGTTTCTGCTGTAAATTCTGAATACACTACATACATAGGAAATCATCATATTACAATGTATGTTTCTAATATTTCAACAAACAAATTGCACAGAGAAGAATAACACAAAGGACAATTATAAGAACATAAGAATGGAGGAACACTGCAGAAGGCCTACTGGCCCATACAAGGCAGGTCCTTATCAAAACCACCACTATCTAAGAATTTACTCCCGTACTCACAACACCAATCAAATCCAGCCCCTCCCACTCATATATTTGTCCAATCTCTTTTTAAAGCCACCCAAGGTCCTAGCCTCTATCACCCTACTCGGAAGATTGTTCCACGCATCTACAACTCTGTTCGAAAACCAGTACAGTGGACCCTCGCTATTCGAACACTCCAAAACTCACCCTTTTATGTAAGTTTATTATTGTAAGTGCTTTTATAAGTGTATTTTTGGGGGTCTGAAATGGACTAATCTAATTTACATCATTCCTTATGGGAATAAATTCATTTGGTAACAGCACTTGAACAGCATTCTGGAATGAGGGTGAGTTTTGGAGTGTTCGAATAGCGAGGGTCCACTGTACTTGCCTATGTCCTTTCTAAATCTAAATTTATCCAATTTAAATTCGTTATTTCTGGTTCTTACTTGGTCCGATATCCTCAGTATTTTATTAATATCTCCTTTGTTTATGCCCATCAATTATGAGTGAAACATGCTCGTATATAAGTTCGGCAGGTGTAAAACGTTAACTGGTTTCTAAGTGTCACATTTGTAAGTTCAGATGTGCATGACTTGAGTCACTGTTAATTTGAGGGTCTCCTGTAACTGAATTTCCTGCATCTTAAAAGAGTCCTAAAAATATTTTATTCTACATATAAATTAGTAAGCAACAAGATGCTACTGAATTATTGCATTTATCAATATTATAAATTTATTTCATCAATATCCAATGAAGGCATCTACCTGAAGTGAGCAGAGTTTATTGGTTTTTCGTGGGTGTGACTGAGAAGACACGATGTGCGTGACTTCATGTTTCGTACATCCCAAACCTTCAATGTGTGATCCACCGAAGTAGTCACCAAACACCATGGAATCCTGTAACAAAAATATTGGTATAATTATATAGAATTTATGAACTGTATGTATTTTTATATACAAGCATTCTTTTTTCAACACACCGGCTGTCTCCCACCAAGGCAGGGTGACCCAAAAAGAAAGAAAAAACTTTCATCATCACATGGCTTATAGAGGAAGGATTCTTCTCCACTTTCCCATGGAGACAAGCATATATATGGTAAGTAATTCTTAACCTGCTTGAAGTTACAGCAAGACTTATAGTGCTCCATCTTCTTTAGTGAGTTTATCCTCATCAACTTCCACTGCAACAAATTTCTTCCTTCCTTCCCTTTTAACAAGCGTTAACTAACTGCCCCCTTCAAGACAGGGAAAATTGCTGACCTGGAGAGTGTACAAAGAACTTTCACGGCACATATAAGTACGATAAGGCACCTAAATTACTGGGAACAGTTGAAGGCCCTTGAGCTGTATTCCCTGGAGTGCAGGCGAGTGAGATACATGATAATATACACTTGGAAAATCCTAGAGGGATTAGTACCAAACTGGCACATGAAAATCACTCCCTATGAAAGCAAAAGACTCGGCAGGAGATGCAACCTTTCCCCAATGAAAAGCAGGGGCGCCACGAGTACACTGAGAGAACACACAATAAGTGTCCGGGGCCCAAGACTGTTTAACTGCCTCCCAGCATACATAAGGGGGAATACCAATAGACCCCTGGCTGTCTTCAAGAGGGTACTGGACGGGCACCTAAAGTCAGTACCTGACCAGCCAGGCTGTGGTTCATACGTCAGTTTGAGTACAGCCAGCAGCAACAGCCTGGTTGATCAGACCCTGATCCCCCATGAGACCTGGTCTCAGACTGAGCCGCAGGGGCGTTGACCCCTGAAACCCTCTCCAGGTAAACTCCAGGTAGCCATTAACACACTAGTCTCCACAGATGTCAGGCTCATGTGATACCTACCCCTTTACTGTCAAGACAGCTGCAAATTATCTTGAATGAACACACTGCTTACAAATTATCCTGAGTGAACACTGTTAACTATTTCTATTAACTTATCAGCCTTTCCCCACCAAGGCAGGGTGGCCCGAAAAAAAAAAAAAACTTTCCTTATCATTCACTCCATCACTGTCTTGCCGGAGGCGAGCTTACACTACAGTTATAAAACTGCAACATTAACACCCCTCCTTCAGAGTGCAGACACTGTACAGTGGACCCCCGAGTTTCGAAAGGTTCTTACTTCGTAAACATCGTGTTTGTAAGCTTTTTACGACTTCGAGAATCGTAAAACCGCTCGTGTTTCGTAACGTATTAGACCTGTCCGCCTGCTCCGCGCCTGCGCGGGACGCAGGACGCCGCCAGTGAAGCATTGTTTACCATTGAGAGAACATTACCTAGCGCGCTCTTTCAAACATTCACACTACATTTGGTGTTTTTTTTGGTGCTTTAGTGATTGTCACTGTGAAATAAGTCACCATGGGTCCAAAGAAGCTTCCTAGTGGCACCCCTGTAGTAACATTCATGGAGGGAGTGTAGCATTCATGCAGGGAGTGTAGCAGGCATGCAGGGAGTTTAGCATTCATGCAGGGAGTTTAGCATACATGCAGGGAGTGTAGCAGCCATGCAGGGAGTTTAGCAGGTATGCAGGGAGTGTAGCATTCATGCAGGGAGTTTAGCATTCATGCAGGAGTTTAGCATTCATGCAGGGAGTGTAGCATTCATGCAGGGAGTGTAGCATTCATGCAGGAGTGTAGCATTCATGCAGGAGTGTAGCATTCATGCGGAGTGTAGCATTCATGCAGGGAGTATAGCAGGCATGCAGGGAGTGTAGCATTCATGCAGGGAGTGTAGCATTCATGCAGGGAGTGTAGCATTCATGTAGGGAGTGTAGCATTCATGCAGGGAGTGTAGCATTCATGCAGGGAGTGTAGCATTCATGCAGGGAGTGTAGCAGGCATGCAGGGAGTGTAGCAGGCATGCAGGGAGTGTAGCAGGCATGCAGGGAGTGTAGCAGGCATGCAGGGAGTTTAGCATTGATGCAGGGAGTTTAGCATTGATGCAGGGAGTTTAGCATTGATGCAGGGAGTTTAGCATTGATGCAGGGAGTTTAGCAGGCATGCAGGGAGTGTGCAGGCATGCAGGGAGTGTAGCAGGCATGCAGGGAGTGTAGCAGGCATGCAGGGAGTGTAGCAGGCATGAGGAGTGCAGGCATGCAGGAGTGTAGCAGGCATGCAGGGAGTGTAGCAGGCATGCAGGGAGTGTAGCAGGCATGCAGGGAGTGTAGCAGGCATGCAGGGAGTGTAGCAGGCATGCAGGAGTGAGAGCATGCAGGTAGCAGGCATGCAGGAGTGTGCAGGCATGCAGGAGTGTAGCAGGCATGCAGGGAGTGTAGCAGGCATGCAGGGAGTGGGATTTCCCTTCGTAGAGGCTGAAGAATTCCTCCCCCAACAAGTGTTAAATTGTGATGAAACAGGCCTGTTTTGGAAGAAAATGCCCAAGAGGACCTTCATTACTCATTACTCTAGCTTCCAGATGCCTGCAACTCTTCAATAAAGATAAGTAAATGTATATATATATATATTGTTTTTAATTATTTTATATGTGAATATTTTTTTGTGGAACGGATTAATTGTATTTACATTATTTCTTATGGGAAATAATGGTTCGAATTTCGAAAACTTCGTGTTAAGTACTAGCTCCTGGAACGGATTAATTACGATACTCGGGGGTCCACTGTACTTCCCATCTCCAGGACTCAAGTTCGGCCTGCCAATTTCCCTGACTTCCTTCATATATGTTACCTTGGTCACACTTCAACAGCACAGCAAGTCCTGAAAACCATTTCTCTCCATTCGCTCCTATCTAGCACGCTCATGCATGCTTGCTGTTAGTCAAAGCCCCTCGCACACAAAATCTCCTTTACCCCCTCCCTCCAACCTTTCCTAGGCTGACCCCTACCCCGCCTTCCCTCCACTACAGATTTATACACTCTCGAAGTCATTCTATTTTGTTCCATCCTCTCTACATGTCCAAACCACCTCAACAACCCCTCCTCAGCCCTCTGGATAATAGTTTTGGTAATCCTGCACCTCCTCCTAATTTCCAAACTACGAATTCTCTGCATTGTATTCACACCACACATTGCCCACAGACATGACATCCTCACTGCCTCCAGCATTCTTGTTGCAACATTCACTACCCATGTTTCACACCTGTATAAGAGCATTGGTATAATTATACTATCATACATTTCCCTCTTTGCTTCCATGGACAAAGTTCTTTGTCTCCACAGACTCCTAAGTGCACCCACTCACCTTTTTCCCCTCATTAATTCTATGATGTGGGGAAAAAGGTGAGTGAACACACTGCTTACAAATTATCCTGAATGAACACTCTGCTTAGAAATTATGAGTGAACACACTGCTTACAAATTATTGATCAATTTTTTAACCACAATTGGCTGTTCTTTACTAAGGTAAGATGACAAAAAAAGGAAACCCATTAGCTATCATCCATTAACCCTTTGAGGGTCGGTCACGTACATGTACGTCATAACAGCCAGGGTTGGTCACGTACTTCTACGCATAAATTCCAGCGCCTTCAAATCTGGTGGAAGAAAGCTGGTTGGCCTACATATGAAAGAATGGGTCTGCATAGTCAGTGTGCGCAGTATAAACAAAATCCTGAAGCACGCAGTGCATGAGAAAAAAAACTCTGACCATGTTTTTTTGTTTAAAACAGCGACTTTGCAGTGTATTTTCGTATGGTATTTATGGTTGAATGTATTCTCGTTTTCTTGGTCTCATTTGATAGAATGGAAGATAAATTACAGAAATAGAGATGATTTTGATTGGTTTCACAATGAAAAGTACCTTGAAATTGAGCTCAAAGTAGCGGAAATGTTCGATTTTTGCCGACGTTCAAGAGTAAACAAATCACGCCACGCATCCAATACACGTCAACTGGTGATTCTAATATTCTTTCACAAGTGCACTGATATTATTTATACCATTTTTACAATAATTCAGTAGTCTGCATAACAGTAAATCTTCTATTTTTTGTGAGAATAAAAATTCAAAATGGAAAGCAAGAGTAATATAAGAGGGGCCTGGAGACGTGACTAATGAACAGAGAAAATGTTATTTTAATGCCAGGAATGTCTGTCTGGTTTATTCTGGACCCTATTTTGAAATTGGCATCTTTTGAAATTTGTGTGAAATTGGCCAAACTGCCAATTTCTGACCACTTTATTGGATAGTTGAAATCAGTAAATGAGCAGTTTCTTGTACACAATCGATAGAACAATGGAGTTCTAGCAAAATAGCTATGATTTTAGTCGACTGGAACATTGGAATTGGCCGAAAATAGGGCTCAAAATGGGCGAAATCGCCGATGCATAAATATCTTCAAGACTGCTAACTTCACGAGAGCATAATTCAGTAAGTTTTCCATCAAATTTCGTACTTTTGGTGTCATTACAATTGGGAAAAGATTCTCTATCATTTTGTAAGAATTTTTTTTTTTTAAATATTTTTTGACCCTGAGAACGAGTTTAGGATCAAGGGTCTCGACCCTCAAAGGATTAAATAGCTATTCTGCCAGAAATGCAGATGTCATAATTCAAATGATCCTCTGAAATGCAATATCCCCACCCATCAACATTTAATGTTTACTCCATGAGCCATCTCCTACCAAAATAGAGTGCCCCTCACCCCCTCCCCCTTCAAAAAAAAAAAGAAAGTCACATTTCCATTATTCATTCAATAGCCAGAAGTGTGCAGACACCACATGCAAACTACAACATATGTATCAACATATGAAATTAAGAGCAAAGCCTTACCTTGGACAAAATTCAATGTGCGTAACTTTTTGCTTGTGAAGTCGCTCCTTCCAGAGTTTTTCACCATCAATTGTGAAGAGATTAACATAACCTTTATTATCTCCGACAATTATCACCCCAGCAGTAAGAGACACATCTAAGGAGGTATACCAGTGGCTGAAACGATGAAACACATTGTATAAATATACAGATTAGTTAAAAAAACAATTCTTCAATGAACCGGTTGTAACCCACCGAGGCAGAGGGACCTAAAAAGAAAAACAAAAGTTTTTCTTTTCAGTAATTTATACAGAAGGGGTTACTACAGATTAAATATACAGATTAGTTAAAAATAAGTGAAACAACATGCCACGAGTAAATTTTAACCCTTTGGGGGTCGACAGGCCTTCTCAGGAAAGTGTTCCTGGGGTCGAAAATTTTTTATAAAAAAAAAAATTATTTTTTCTTATGAAATGATAGAGAATCTTTTTCCGATCATAACGCCACCAAAATTATGAAATTTGATCGAAAACTAACGGAATTATGCTTTCGCGAAGTTAGCGGTAGCCATGACACTTACGCATCGGCGATTTTGCCCACTTTGAACCCTATTTTCGACAAATTCCAATGTTTCAGTCTCCTAAACTTATAGCTATTTCGCTAGAACTCCATTTCTTCTATCGATTGAGTACAAGAAACCGCCTATTTACCAATTTTATCTACCCAAAATAGTGGTCAGAAAATGGCAATTTTCCAATTTCACACAAATTTCAAACAATGCCAATTTCAAAATAGGGTCCAGAGTATACAAGGCAGACATTCCTGGCACTAAAATAACATGTTCTCTGTTCATTAGTCACGTCTCCAGGCCCCTGTTCCATTACTTTTGCTTTTCATTTTGAATTTTTATTCTCACAAAAAATAGAAGATTTACTGTTATTTATACAACTGCATCATTGTAAAAATGGTATAAATAATATCAGAGCACTTGTGCATGAATATAAGACTCGCCAGTTGATGTGTATTGGAGGCATGGTGTGATTTGTTTACTCTTGAACATCGTCAAAAATCGAACATTTTTGCTACTTTGAGCTCAATTTCAAGGTACTTGTCATTGTCATACCAATCAAAGTCATCTCTATTTCTGTAATATATCTTCCATTCTATCAAATGAGACCAAGAAAACGAGAATACATCAATAAATACCATACGAAAATCGACTGCAAAGTTGCTGTTTTAATCGAAAAAAACGGTCAGAGTTTTTTTCTCTCATTATGCAGTGTGTACTGCAGGATTTTTTTTATACTGCGCACACTGACCACACAGACCCATTCTTTCATATGTATGCCTACCAGACGTTTTCTGCTTAAATTGAGGCCGCTAGAATTTGGGCGTACTAGTACGGCACCAACCCCTGCTCGTAAAACGTACTAGTATGGCACCGACCCCGAAAGGGTTAATAAGCACGACAAAATATAAAAACCAGAACTGAAAACTCATTTTAACACATGAGAAATTGCAAGAATTAAAAAAGTTAACTTATGAAATCTGAAATTAAGAACTGCTTCAAAATATTGATAAGAAATGTTAATTAATAGAGAGAAATGAAATAAAGTATATAAATTAATTTATTTTAATACAGTGGACCCTCGCTATTCGAACACTCCAAAACTCACCCTCATTCCAGAATGCTGTTCAAGTGCTGTTACCAAACAAATTTATTCCCATAAGGAATGATGTAAATTAGGTTAGTCCATTTCAGACCCCCAAAAATACACTTATAAAAGCTCTTACAATAATAAACTTACATAAAAGGGTGAGTTTTGGAGTGTTCAAATAGCGAGGGTCCACTGTATATAGTTTTAAGAGACAACAGATATGCATCTGGCAGCTGGTTTAAATAAACATGATCAGGACCTGATCCACCATGAGGCCTGGTCACAGACCGGGCCGTGGGGGCGTTGACCCCTGGAACTCTCTCCAGGTAAACTCCAGGCCATACATTATTATGGGTCACCCACCCAAAAAAAGGAAAAAAAAACATTCACCACCATTCATTCAATCACTCTTGCCAGAAGTGTGCTGACATTACAACTCAGGTGACCGTCCAACTTGCAACATCCCCACCACTCCTTCAGAGCAAACTCTGTCCTCCCACCTCCATTACTCATGTCTGGTTAACTGGTCTTCCTGAATCCATGCATAAATGTTACCAAGCTCACACTCCAACACCACATCCATTCAAAACTACTTGTCTCCACTTTATCAGGTCTAGTGCACTCACTCAATCCTGCTGGATGCTCAAGCCCTTAATACACAAAGCAAAGCCACCTTAACCTCCAGCCTCCAAATGTTCCTGGGATGAATGTTGAAAATGGTATAAAATACCGACAAGTTGATGAGTAAGACAACACATATGCAACAATTGGGTATCATAAATAACAAAAAAGGCACAATACCGTGACTGGAACAATACACAAATAACCTGCACATAGATGAGAGGAGCTTACCAAGACGTTTCGGTCCGACTTGGACCATTTACAAAGTCACACTAACCTAACAAAAAGAAGAGGAGGGAGTATATATAGAGGCCAGCAAACAGTGGCGGAAACAAGAGAGGAAGTGGTGGAGGAGTAATAAGTGGTAGTAGTAGTAGCAGTGGTACCACTATTACTCCTATACCACTTCCTGTCTTGTTCCCACCACTGTTTGCTGGCCTCTATATATATTTCCTCCTCTTATTTTTGTAAGCGTGACTTTGTAAATGGTCCAAGTCGAACCGAAACGTCGTTGTAAGTTCCTCTCTTCTATGTGCAGGTTATTTGTGAATTGGGTATCTTTATTGCTGAAACATTTCGCCTATGCGGTAGGATTTCTTGGATGGCTTTAACCCTTTCTTTGTTTCGGCCGTACTAGTACGGCTTACGCGCCAGGGTTTTCGTCGTACTAGTACGCCTAAATTCTAGCGCCCTCAAATCAAGTGGAAACAGGCTGGTAGGCCTAGATGTGAGAGAATGGGTCTGTGTGGTCAGTGTGCGCAGTATAAAAAAAATCCTGCACCACACAGTGCATAATGAGGAAAAAAACTTTGACCGTGTTTTTGGTTCAAAACAGCGATTTTGCAGTCTATTTTCGTATAGTATTTATGCTTGTATTCTCATTTTCTTAGTCTCATTTGATAGAATGGATGATATATTACAGAAATAGAGATAATTTTGACTGGTTTCATGATGACAAGTACCTTGAAACTGAGCGCAAAGTAGCGAAAATGTTCAATTTTTGCCGATGTTCAAGAGTAAACGAATCACACCATGAGTCCAATACACATCAACTGGGTAGTCTAATATTCTTGCACAAGTGTGCTGATATTATTTATACCATTTTTACAATGATGCAGTTGTATACATAAGAGTAAATCTTCTATTTTTTGTGAGAATAAAAATTCAAAATGGAAAGCAAAAGTAATGTAAGAGGGGCCTGGAGACATGACTAATGAACAGATAAAATATTATTTGAGTGCCAGGAATGTCTGTCTCGTTTATTCTGGACCCTATTATGAAATTGGCATCTTTTGAAATTTGTGTGAAATTGGCCAAATTGCCAATTTCTGATCACCTTATTGGGTAGTTGAAATCGGTAAATTGGTGGTTTCTTATACTCAATTGATAGAACAAAATGGAATTCTAGCAAAATAGCTATAATTTTAGTAGACTGAAACATTGGAATTTGCCGAAAATAGGGCTCAAAGTGGGCGAAATCGCCGATGTGTAAATGTCATCGATACCGCTAACTTCGCGAGAGCATAATTCCGTTAGGTTTCCATCAAATTTCATAATTTTGGTGGCGTTATGATCGGAAAAAGATTCTCTATCATTTCATAAGAAAAAATATTTTTTTTTTCCGAAAAATTTGCAACCCTGAGAACGAGTTTGGGAGAGAGCCTCGCGACCCCTAAAGGGTTAATCTCTCTTACTTTTCATCACAAATTTATACACCCTCCTATTCCTTTCCATCTTCTCCAAATACCCAAACCACCTCAACAACCTCTCCTCAGCTCTCTCAATTATGTACCCTTCCTGACTCCACACTGTCTTCCAATTTCTATGCTCTGAATTCTCATAATAATATTCACACAAGACACACTGCTCTCAAACATGACATTTCCACTGCCTCTAACATCCTCCTCACTGCAACATTCAAAACTAATGCTTCAGACCCATATGAAAGTGTTGGTACCACACATTCTCTTTATTTGCCTCTATAGATAAACTTTTTTTTTCCACAGATTCTTCAGCACACCACTTGTCTTCTTCCCCCTCATCAATACTATGGTTAGCCTTATCATTCACAGACCCCATCTACCAGCATGTTAATTCTCAAGTACCTAAATACATTTTTTTTTTAACCACGCTGGCCGTCTACCACCGAGGGAGGGTGACCCAAAAATGAAACCATTTCACCATCATTCACACTATCACTGACTTGCCCAAGGTGTGCATATATGACAGTTCTGATGACCCTTCATTATTATTAAATTCATGGGAAGCACTAAATCCTTGAGGGGTCATATAGAATGTGAAGAATGGGAGGGTTGAGGGTGTTGGAGAGGTGGTGATCAGATTTGATCCACTGAAGAAGAGGGTAACTCAAATTACTGGAATAAAAATCTCTTCACCAGCATCAAGACACTCCCTTAACCCTTTCGGGGTCGGTGCTGTACTAGTACGCGCAAATTCTAGCGGCTTCAAATTTAGCGGGAAACAGCTGGTGGGCCTACATATGAAAGAATGGGTCTGTGTGGTCAGTGTGTGCAGTATAAAAACAATCCTGCAGCACGCACTGCATAATGAGAAAAAAAAATCCGACGGTATTTTTCGTTTAATTAAAACAGCGACTTTGCAGTCTATTTTCTTATGTTATTTATTGATGTATTCTCGTTTTCTTGGTCTCATTTGATAGAATGGAAGATATATTACAGAAATAAAGATGATTTTGATTGGTTTTACGATGACAAGTACCTTGAAATTGAGCTCAAAGTAGCAAAAATGTTCGATTTTTGCCGATGTTCAAGAGTAAACAAATCACACCACGCGTCCAATACACGTCAACTGGTGAGTCTAATATTCTTTCACAAGTGCGGTGATATTATTTATACCGTTTTTACAATGATGCAGTTGTATACATAACAGTAAATCTTCTATTTTTTGTGAGAATAAAAATTCAAAATGGAAAGCAAAAGTAATGTAAGAGGGGCCTGGAGACACGACTAATGAACAGAGAAGATGTTATTTTAGTGCCAGGAATGTCTGCCTTGTTTATTCTGGACCCCATTTTGAAATTGGCATTGTTTGAAATTTGTGTGAAATTGGCCAAATTGCCAATTTCTGACCACTTTTTTGGGTAGTTGAAATTGGTAAATGGGCAGTTTCTTGTACTCAATCGATAGAAGAAATGGAGTTCCAGTGAAATAGCTATGATTTTAGTAGACTGGAACATTGGAATTGGCCAAAAATAGGGCTCAAAGTGGGCGAAATCGCCGATGTATAAATATCGTCGAGACCGATAACTTCGCGAAAGCATAATTCCGTAAGTTTTCCATCAAATTTCATACTTTTGGTGTCGTTATGATCAGAAAAAGATTCTCTATCATTTCATAAGATTTTTTTTTTTTTTTTCAAAACAATTTTGACCCTGAGAATGAGTTTGGGAGAGGGCCTGTCGACCCCCAAAGGGTTAAAGGGTGAGAAACAGTAAATACTGATTTTTTTTTCACATACTCTATGTCTCCAGTTTTAAGGAAATTCTTTCTGTCCCCGTTCAAGAAGTCGTGCAGCGCCAGAGTTCCATCAATGGAGACTGTGTAGACTTTTGAGCCGTTGCTTCGGCCGTCAAACTGGAGTGCCTGGATGGAACCACCTGGACCTTGCTGTTCAAAAAAAATTGGAATTAGAACATGAAAAGTGAAGTCTAAGTGAAGTAGAATTATTAGCAATACTGTAGAAAACCCATATCCGTGGATTCGGTTTCCGCGGTTTCAGTTATCCGAGGTTAACCATAGCCCGAAAATATTAAATGGAAAATTCCAGAAATATACGATTCGTAAGTTTCATAAGTTTCAAATATATTTAAATTGTGTGTGGTGTACAAGATATTTTTATTGCTCCATCATCCCTTGAGGGTTAAGCTAAAATGTCAGAATCCCATTCATTTGAGAGAGAGGAAAAAAAAACAAAAAAGGAGAGAAAAAGAAAAAAAGAGAGACAGCACAAGTATAAAAATGTACCATTTATTTCATTATTATTTAATGTCGGTAAAGTCTTATTGTGCATAATTTATCAATTCAACATTACTGTAGGTATGTATGTAAACCCTAGGTAGTAGGTTGGTAGACAGCAACCACCCAGGGAAGTACTACCGTCCTGCCAAGTGATCATAAAACGAAAGCCTATAATTGTTTTACATGATGGTAGGATTACTGGTGTCCTCTTTCTGTCTCATAAACATGCAAGATTTCAGGTACGTCTTCCTGCTTCTACTTGAACTTTGGTCACACTTCACTTGGATGTACAAGTATATATATGTATACACACCCCTTTGGGTTTTCTTCTTTCTTCCTAGTTCTTATTCTTGTTTATTTCCTCTTATCTCCATGGGGAAGTGGAACAGAATTCTTCTTCTGTAAGCCATGCGTGTCATAAGAGGCGACTAAAATGCCGGGAGCAAGGAGCTAGTAACCCCTTCTCCTGTATACATTACTGAAGTTAAAAAGAAAAACTTTTGTTTTTCTTTTTGGGCCACCCTGCTTTGGTGGGATATGGCCAGTTTGTTGAAAGATGATGATGATTAACATTTAAGCTAAGAAAATACATAACCGAAGAGAAGGTTATCATGTAGTAACTGTGGCCTCTGGGTAAGCGTGTTGCTGGGTCATCGACAAATGTGAGGAAAAGCAACCACACATTATGAACACAGGCTGAAGATTTATACACTATACTAACCTATTTTCCTGGAGGGTATACCTGGAGGGTATTCCATGGGTCAATGCCCCCACAGCCCAGTCCATGACTAGGACCATTCATTCTATATAAACATTCCCCCTCTTATATAATACATTACTATCACGAGGCCTGGTCACAGACCGGGCCATGGGGCGTTGATTCCCTGAAACCCTCTCCAGGTATACTATATAATACTATGTAATATAATACTATGCAATATAATACTATGCAATATAATACACCATAATACTAAGCAATAAAATACACTATAATACAATAATGTATATCCCTGACATATATAAAATAACTGTTAATACTGGGTTGGAACCTGATTTATTATGCAACACAAAAATATTTACAAAAAGAGAAATGTATGGACATGTAAATTAAAGTACCATCAAGCTACGTACTTTATTCATAAGATCATTATTAAAACTTAGTTTCTTTAGTTCTACACAAGGAACAATAAATTTAACATGCAAAAAAATATTCCTTGTAATGGTTCCAGAAAGGCTTGTAACATTTATCAGTGTAACTATATTATAAAAAGATCTAGGTGAAAGGACATGCTTATTATTTTTTTTTATTAATTTATTGTGCAAAAAATGAGCTAAAAGGACATTTTTTTTTTTTAACAAGTCGGCCGTCTCCCACCGAGGCAGGGTGACCCAAAAAGAAAGAAAATCCCCAAAAAGAAAATACTTTCATCATTCAACACTTTCACCTCACTCTACAAAATCACTGTCTTTGCAGAGGCATTCAGATACGACAGCTGAGAATAAGTCCCTCCCAGCTGTCACTATTATTATTATTAATTTCAAGAAAATACACACATGACTATTTCAATATAAAATTAATCATAACACCCCAATGGAACTTACCCCAACTAAAGTTGTTCTTGGATCACCTCCATCTCTCTCGAAGTTCCACACAATAATATCTCCACCCTTTGATCCCACAGTTACTAAATTTGGAATTGTTGGATGCCATGCAATGGCTGTAGTACGCCTATCGAAGCCCATGTACGTCTTGTGTATTCGAAACAGTTTGGTCATGTTCATCACAGGGGTATTGAGGGACTGAGGAATATAAACAATGCATTAAAGGTTAATAAACAATGATAACTGCCCTTCACACCTAGATGTAATAAAAGCAATGGCTATTATCAAAATCAACAAATAGCAATGAAGGCA
The DNA here is from genome assembly GCA_009830355.1 of Cherax destructor. Taxonomy (NCBI): domain Eukaryota; kingdom Metazoa; phylum Arthropoda; class Malacostraca; order Decapoda; family Parastacidae; genus Cherax; species Cherax destructor. The sequence continues at coordinate 30,873 of WNWK01022984.1, forward strand.
TCTATACATACAGGCGGGGCCCCCCCTTTTAAAAGTTTACTTTACGGGGAAGCCACCAATGCAGCAGTTATCAATTATACCCATTCTTTATTTATTCAGACTTCCTACAATAAATATACATTCACCACTCACTATAAGCTAAGGACAAATATATTTTAAGGTATATAATGTATGTAATGTATATGCATTTTTTTGGGGGGTAGTTTTATTGGTCATTTTTAAAATATGATAGGGAAACATGTTATTGGGCCCTTTTTTTTTTTTTTTTTTATTAACACATCGGGCCCATTCCCACCAAGGCAGGTGGCCCAAAAAAAAAAACTTTCATCATCATTCACCCATCACTGTCTTGCCAGAAGGGTGCTTTCCCCTACAGTTATAAAAATGCAAAATTTTTCACCCCCCCTTCCCGAGTGCCGGCCCCCTACCTTTTCCCCTCTCCAGAACTCAAGTCCGGCCCAAGCCGGTTTCCCCGAATCCCCTTTAAAATGTTACTTTGCTCACACTCCAACAAAGCCCAAATATTAAAACCATATGCCTCCCCTTCACCCTATCAAATCCCTCAACCTGCTTGCTGGAAACCAAGCCCTCGCACACAAAACTTTTTACCCCCCCTCCCAAACCTTTTCCCAGGCCAACCCCCACCCCCCCCCTTCCCCCCCACTACAGATTTATACACCCCGGGCACTCTGTCTCGTTTCCCTTTTCTCCCCTACATGTCCAAACCACCTCAACAACCCCTCCCCAGCTCTCTGGGCAATCGTTTTTAATCCCGCACCCCCTTTCCCCCCTCCCACCTCTGCATTATATTCACACCCAAAACAAATTGAC
>WNWK01022985.1:0-31703 GCA_009830355.1 Cherax destructor
TAAACATGGGGTTCCAATTTAAATTTCCCAAAAGATCCCCGAAAAAAGGCGGAACAAAGGAAAACTGGACAAGTATCTTCACCGGGTGCCAGATCCCGGTTGCGGATATGTGGGGCCCCGGCCTCCAGCACAACGCCTGGTTGCCAGGCAAGCACCAACAGTAGCTCAAATTCTTCAAAGGAAAAAGGTAAAGGGTACTGAATGTAGGGTGTACTAACTGGGGTGATGGTGAAACGTCAACTACAGGTGATGGTGTGACATCAACTACAGGTGAAAACAGCATTAAAATACAGACGAAGGCATAAAGTGCCACGACGAGTTATCTTTCCTCTCTGACGGATAAGTAGTAACAAATTAATGTCAGAGGATTAAAAATTGCAAAAGGAAGATGGATGTTTAGAGGTGGATCTGGGAGGCTTCAGGCCCCGTGGCCCTCCATGATGTTTGGAGGTGGATCTGGGAGGCTTCAGGACCCCGCGGTCCGTCTCATGATGTTTGTGAGTGATCTGGGAGTTGACCGCGTCCGTTTTGATGTTTGTGGTGGATCTGGATTCAGGACCGCGGTCTCTCATGATGTTACATGTCTTTTTCTTGGGAAAATTTTGGTGAAATATTCCCCATTCTTTGATGACTGACAGCATGGTGATAGCTTATAATAACAATAAAGACAGTGTAGAGGGTGATGGCTTACAAGAAAGTGAAAACGATTATGTCGTTTAAAGATAATAACGAAGGTGTCAGGGGAACGCCGTCCCGTAAACATAAGAATGGAAAAATAAATAAATGAATGATTCGAGGAATAATAATGAAGATAATTTTTTAAAAAATAAGAATTGGCTGCTGTAGTTCCAGTATGATGTTGGGACATGAGTATCTAATGCCCAGGATGTTCTTCTGATGTTTCAAATGAAATAGTGTTGGTTATCCTGGGTGGCGAGGTTCGTCCGATGTTTTGAAATTCATGTCACTACTTGGGTGTAGCACAACAATTCAGATTTTAGAGGCGAGGAGTCGTAATGTCCCACTTCGTCAAGTAGACAGTGATCTTGCTCCAATTAATACCGTCTACCCTGGTTGACGCTCTCGTAATAATAATCTTCCTGATTTGTCCACTTTTCGTGGCGCTCTCCTTCCTGTTCTTGATAGCCTGTTTTCTAAGAACCATCACCTTCTGCGCCGCTAACAACTTGCCCTTTCTTCTCTTAAATCTAACACTAACATTGTCATCCTCTCTTCTGACAAAGTTAATTCGGTTGTTATCCTTGATCACGAGGATTGCCTTCGTAAAGCCGATGTCTTGCTCTCTGACTCACGTGCCTACACTCCTCTCGTTTCCAACCCTCTCGATCGCATCAAGAGAACTTTCAACAAGAAACTAAGGACTCTCCGACGTCTGTCCTTCTGACTTTGACCTTGTTCAACGTTTTTGTGTCATCTGTCCCTCTCTGCCCTATTTCTATGGTCTTCCCAAAACTCACAAACCTGATATTCCTCTCCGTCCCATCATATCCTCTAAAGGTTCTGTCTCTTATTATCTTGCTTCTTGGCTAGCCAAAACCCTCCCTCCCTTTCTTGATACTTTTTCTCCTGTCCACCTTCGTCACTCTCAAGACTTCATCAAACGGGTTCGCCCTCTCCCGACCTGTAAGATGCTTAGTCTTGACGTTAGTTCCTCTTCACTAATGTCCCTCTTGATGATGTTCTTAATTTTCTCAGAGAAAAGGCCATTGAAGGGTTACTTCATCTCACTAAACCTACTGATGTCTTTCTTGATCTTATCCGCCTTTGTATGGACTCTAATTCTTTTTCCTTCCAAGGTAAATATTATTCTCAAACCTTCGGTGTTGCTATGGGCTCTCCTCTATCACATGTTCTGGCTAATCTTTACATGGAATACTTCGAGACTGTTCTTCTTACTACTATTCATGTGCACCCTTCACTCTGGCTCCGCTATGTAGATGACATCTTTGCTCTTTGGCCTCATGACTCTAGTCTCTTCCAACCATTTCTTGATGCTCTTAATAATCTCGCCCCTTCCATTAAGTTTGAAGCTGATTGGGAATCTAATTCCTTGCTTCCTTTCCTTGATGTTCATGTCCACGGCTCAGATACAGGTTTTGCCTTTTTCCGTGTACCTATGCACAGTGGCATGTATATTCACTACTTTTCTTATCATGTTTCCTCTGTCAAGAAAAGTGTCCTTATCTCCCTCTTTCTCCGTGTTCCTCATTTGTGATCCTCAGTTCCTTGAATTAGAAATTTCCACTCTTCATAATTCATTTTCCCGTCTTGGCTACCCTTCCCATTTCATAGACTCTCCAAGTCGGACCGCAACGTCGTCGTAAGCTCCTCTTTTCTATGTGCGGGTTGTGTGTGATAACTCTCCTGTCCTCTGCCTTCCCTATATTTCCGGTCTCTCTAATCTCAACAACTCTCACCGTTCCTTAGACATCAAACTTACTTTTCGCCAGACCTAACACTCTTTGCACTAATCTAGTTCATACATCTCCTCTCTCTATAGATGCTCCTGGTGTCTACTCTATTTCTTGTTCATCCTGGCCTCTTCAGTACTTTGGAGAAACTGGCCCATCTCTTTGTGACAGACTCAGGAGCACAAAAGTAGTGTTAGGTTTGCCGACATCGACAATGGTCTTTTCTGTCAAGTCAGAGATCACGGTCATCCTATAGACTAGTCTTCTGCTAAAACTGTCTACCCTACGTCTAACTTTCACAGTCGTCGTCTGGTTGAATCCTCCCTTATACACAACTTTCCTTGTATGAATCTGAGTCCTGGTTTTGTCTCTGTTGATGCTTTCCTTTCTCATTACATTGTTAAATGCTCCAAACTTCACAACACCCATGACTTAACCTTAACCCTTTCCTCTTTCCTCTTTCTCTTTTGGGTTTTCTTTTCTTTCTTCTGCCTTGTATTTGTTCTTTACTATTATTTTCCCTCTGTGTTCTTGCTCCTATCTTCTGTGGGCCCTAGCTCCCTTGCAGTGCTCATCTTTCTTAGTATATGACTGACTCCACCACTACTACTGCTACTATTACTCCTCCACCACTTCCTCTCTTGTTCCTCTCTGTCTGCTGGCCTATATATACTCACTCCTTCTCTCCTTTTGTTAGTGTGACTTTGTAAATGGTCCAAGTCGGACAGAATCGTCGTCGTAAGCTCCTCTCTTCTATGTGTGGTAATGTGTTTTTTGTTTTTGTTATTTAAAGAAAATAACACTGGTTACAAAGAGTTAGATAAGTATAATATTGAAGAAAGACAAATGGTGGTATTCTACTTCAGCGTCATTACTGGTAACCAGGAAAAACAGAAACAATGAACAGAAATACTCCTAGTAGATCACCTTACTGATCAGGAGAAGAGTGAAGGTGAAGTGATTCTCAAACTTCAACCCACACCAGGTAAGGTTAATACTACCAGGAGTAGATATTAAAGGAAATCAGACCCGAGGAACTGAAGTTTAGCCTCAGCCCGCTAGATGGAACAATATCATTTTTCCAAAACTTATGGTCGAGGCAATAAGTTAAATTACAGAGGAAAAGTACTACGTACACCCTAGGCTCAGCCAATCTGACAAGTGGTTTTCGAGCCAGTATATATATATATATATATAAACAGCCCATCTTATGTGGATGGAACGACACCACTAATCCTAATGGCCAACTTGCTCAGGGTGTCTCAGTTTCTACTAGCACCAAGTCTCCTTGACTCAGGGTCACCCTGTTTCCTTCGGGGTCGGCCCCATAAAAAGGCTCTCGTAGCGCTGTCAAATAATCATTGTGCCACATTTGATTCCATTTGTGTAAGACATTTACCAGTTTGTCGTGACTCTTAAGTAATTCTTTGTTGATGAGGGGTCTTTCTGGACCTTGATAGTTCTGTCCCTTGTAAGACTGACTCGAGATTGCTGGAAAAGGCTCTATCCTTCTTCCAAACAGCAAATGATTGGGGGTGAGACTGCCTGCTCGTCAGTCCCATTCTGCACATAAGTCAGGGGTCTGTTATTAACTCTAGCCTCTATCTATGGCCAAGATCGTTTGTAGTTCGTCAATATTCACCTCTTGCCATGTAAGACCTTACAAATACACCTTTTGACCATCCCCACCATTCGTTCATAGAAGTCTCCTTGCCACGGGGTTAGGAGTTATGAACTTCCATTCGCACTCTACCTTTTTCAGGTATTCTCTCACATCTCCATTGTCTAAGAGATCCCTAAAGACTTTGTTGGCTTCTCAAAATTCGTGCCATTATCAGATATGACTAATCGTGGACAAGAGAACTGTGCTGTAAACCTTCTGAACAGCTTCATAAAAGTCTCAGTTGACATATCCTCGGCTAACTCCAGATGTACGGCTCTGGTAGTAGCACAAGTAAACAGACAGAAGTATACCTTCTGCGGCCCTGTACTCTGTCCTCCAGGGTTTTTCAATGTGATAGCCCCTGAATAGTCTATTCCTGTTGTTTCAAAGGGTCGATCACCGCACTCGTTCCCGAGGTAGCGGTGGTGGCCCTGGGTAGGGTAGTGTCCTCTCATCATATCGTCAGCCGACGGTACAGTTCCTTATCACTTTCTTGACTGCAGTGCATCCTTTCAGCACCCAGTAATTCTGGCGTAGGCAAGTAAGGGTATCTCCAAACCCTCTATGCATGGTCCTCTGATGAGCATCGTGTATTACTAACTCTGTCAGCAATCCATCTTTTTCTAGTAACACAGGATGTTTAACCCCATAACTGAGCTCTGCGTTGTGTAGTCTTCCCCTACACCTTATCAGACCAGCATGATCCAGGAACAATCCTAATGAGTGAACTAATTTGCTGCTCCCTGTGTCCCGTCTGGATGTATTTCCAGTTGGTATATTTGTTTGTCCCGTTGCCAGCACTTCCAGAACTTCTGAAAATCTTTCTCTTTAGTACGGCTGTACCCAGTACTCTCGGGGACCCACGAGCGACAGTTGTCGGTTTCTTTCTACCTTGTCACTCAGGTTCCTTATAAATTGAAACACCCTTTCGGTGATTCCTATCAATTTCCACCAAGAGGAGTATCGTTGAGGATCATACAATTTGGCGTCTGTCTCCTCTACAATGTACTATGCCGCTTCGGCCAGCTCTCCTTCGTTGGTAACCAATCCGGGCCTTTAAACCAAATCTCGCTCTTCTCCAGCTTCTTATGTGTCACCCCTCTGCTGATTAAATCTGCTAGGTTCTGATCTGTCGGCACGTACAAAATAGCATTTACTGACCGTAATTCTCGTATTTCCTTTACTCTATTTCTTACATAGGGAAGTTTAGACCTTTCATTCTGTACCCACTGTAAGGCTACTTCAGAATCTGTGCACACGTACGTGTGTCTCACACTCAGGTTACGCAACACTTCCATCACATATTTTCCGAGTCTCGCTCCCAGTAACAATGTTGTGAGCTCTAGCTTTGGTATCGAACACTACTTCAGGGGCGTTACCCTTGCTCGACTGGTGACCAGATTGACCTCGTCTCCGGCCACTAAATATGCTACTGCTCCATAAGCATTGGAGGAGGCATCACAGAAAATATGTAAATCATAGTTTTGTCCAGTGTTGCCAAGAGATCTAGGAATGCAAACTCATGCAGTTTAGCTAAATCCTCACTGACTAGATCCCATTCCTGACAGATAGTTTCTGGCAGTGCATCGTCCTAACCAAGGTTCAGCTCCCAGGTTTGTTGCATTAACATTCTCCCTCGAATGGTAATGGGGGTCAATAATCCCAAGGGGTCAAAGGCGGTCTGTATTTTACTCAACAAGGACCTCCTAGTCATCTTCCCCTCTCCAACGGATTTCCTCTTCACTCTAAGCCTGTCTGCTTCGATTTCCCATTCCAATCTCAACACGGACGTTATTGCAGGCACGTTGTAGCCTGCATAATCATTTTCCACCATATTTCGTAACGTTGGGTGGTTCGTTACCCTTTCCCTCAATGGCATGTTAGCCGAAAGCATCTCCTGATTAGACTCCCGGTAAATATCCACCAACAGTTTCTCGTCTGAGGTGGTACCCTGCAAGTTGTCTACATAAAATAGTCTTCAGCAGCTCTTTAAGGGGACTGTTACAATGTGCTAGGTGGTAATCTATAGTAGCTTGCAGCAAAAACGGTGAACTAGTGCACCAAATAACACAGTTAAACCTTTAGGTTTCATACCCTTGTTCGGGTTCCTCACTGTTTGCCAACCACAAGAACCTTGTATAGTCTCTGTCTTGTGACTGCAACCCAATGCGCAGGAAGGCTTTACTAATATCCGCTGCAAAAGCATACTTTTCTGTCCAAAACTTTAGTAACACATCTGCTAACTTCTGAGTTAGAGATGGTCCTGTGATCAGACAATCATTCAATGAGGGCTTTCGGGGACTAGCTTGCGAACTACAGTTAAATACTACTCTAATTGGCGTGGTCATCGACTCTTTGGTGACTGCCATATGTGGAAGATAATGAGTATTTTCCCCAGTACTAGTACTATATGGTAATTTCTCAATGAATACAAGGGACAACTGTTCTTTAATTATGTCGTCGTATTTTCCCACGAGACCCTTCTTGGTCGGACTGTTAGCACTAACGTAGTCAGCTGACCTTGTGCTTTCTTAAAATTAGTGGGCAGAGTTGGGTGCACCGGTTTCCAGGGTAGTCGCACCCAGTACTGTCCGTCTTTGAACTGTACGTGGTTCAAATAATCCTGATAAGTCTCTTCATGTTCAGGGGGTGGTTGATCACCTTTAATCCAAATTCAGTCTTTGCAGATTTATAATTTACTAGGTTAAATGCAAATAAATTCAATAATCCAGCATATGCATAAATGAATAATAATATAATAGCTTAATGCAACACAATTAATTGAATAAGTAGATCATAGCCTAGTACTATAAATTTACTAGAAATTTACACGCTAACTAGCCTACCTAGCCTGCCTGTAAATTGCAAAATAGATTTAATTTACATGCTTGACTAGCCTACCTGGCTTGCCTGTAAATTTCAAAAATTCTGTGTATAGTTAGCTCAATCCAGCGTAATTAATCTCTGGCGAGTAACTGTAGCCTAGCTAAGTTGAGACCTGTCTATTAACTAGCTATGCTACATCCTATTTCGAAGGACCAAGAAATGTTGGGTTATAGTCGAGGACCATCAGCGCGAACCTCCACTTTTCCAGGTACATCAGTGGCTTGTGGTCTGTTTCAAGCACAAAGGTTTTTCCGTGTAAGTAGTATTTGAACCTACTTCTACCCCATACATTCCTTCTCCATAGTGGAGTATCTTTCTGGACGGTTTTCCCTGTCATATTTCATCGTCCTAGACGATTTTCCCTGTCAAAATCCATTGCCCTGGACAGGTTTCCCTGTCATGTTCCATCGCCCTGAACAGGTTTCACTCTCATATTCCATTGCCCTGGACAGGTTTTCTTGTCATATTTCGTCTCCCTGGATGGGTTTCCTTGCCATATACTGTCGCCCTAGACGGGTTCACCCATCATTATTCGTCGCCCTGGACAGGTTTCCCTGTCATATTTCGTCGCCCTGGATGGGTTTCCCTACCTAGACGGGCTTCCATGTCATGTATCGTTGTCTTGGACAGGTTTCCCTGTCATATTTTGTTGCCCTGGACGCGTTGGCCTGTCAAATTTTGACTCACTGGACGGGTTTCCCTGTCATTTTTCATCATTCTGGACAGTTTTCCCTGTCATATTTCGTCGCCCAGGACAAGTTTCACTGTCATATTTCCTCGCCATGGACGGGTTTCCCCGTCATATTTCGTCGCCCTGGACTGGTTTCACTGTCATATTTCATCGCCCTGGACAAGTTTCTATGTTATATTTCTTCGCCCTGGATATGTTTTCTGGTCATATTTACTCTCCCTGGACAGGTGTCTCTGTAATATTTTGTCGCACTGGACGGGTTTCCATGTCATATATCATCGCCCTGGATGGGTTTTCCTGTCATATTTCATCGACCTGGACAGGTTTCCTTGTCAAATTTTGACGCCCTGGATGGGTTACCCTGTAATATTTCGTCGCCCTGGATGGGTTTCCTTGTCATATTTAGTCGAATTGAACAGCTTTCTCTGCCATATTTCGACGCCGTATAATGGTTCCTCTATCATATATCGACCCCATGGACAGGTTCCCTGTCAAATTTCGTCTCCCTGTACAGGTTTCTCTCATGTTCCAATGCCCAGGACGAGTTTCCTTGTGAAATTTCATCTCCCTGAACAGGTTTCCTTGTCAAATATTGTCGCTCTCGACTGGTTTCCCTGTCATATTCCGACGTCCTGAACGAATTTCCCTCTCATTCTTCATCTCTGTGGGCCGATTTCACTGTCATATTTCGATGCCATGGACAGGTTTCCCTGTCATATTCCATCACCATTCACAGGTTTTTCTGTCATATTTTGTGGCCATGGACGGATTTCCTTTTCATATTTCGTCGCCCTTGATAGATTTCCCTCTCATATTTCGACGCCCTAGATAAGTTTTTCTGTCATATTTCATCGTCGTGGACGGGTTTCCATGTCATATTTCGGCACCCTGGACAGGTTTCCTTGTCATATTCCATCGCTATGGACAGGTATCCCTGTCATATTCCATCGCCCTCGACAGGTATTCCTGTCATATTTCGTCACCCTAGACAGCTTTCTCTGTCATATTTCATCGCCCTGGACGGGTTACCCTGTCATATTTCATCGCTCTGAACAGTTTTCCCTCTCATATTTCGTCTCCCTTCACGGGTTTCCCTGTCATATTTCATAGCCCTCTACAGGTTTCCCTGTCATATTTTGTCTCCATGGACGGATTTTCCTCTAATAATTAGTCGCCCTATATGGTTTTCCCTGCTATATTTTGTCTCCCTGGACGGGTTTCCCTGTCATATTTCGTCGCCCTCGACAGGTTTTCCTGTCATATTTCGTTGTCCTGGACGGGTTTACCTGTCATTTATTGTCGCCTTGAACAGGTTTCCCTGTCATATTTATTCGTAATGGACGGGTTTCTCTGTCATATATTGTCACTGTCATATTTCATCGCACTAGAAGTGTTTCCGTGTCATATTTCGACGCCCTGTACAGGTTTCACTGTCGTATTTCGTCGTACTGGACAAGTATTCTGTCATATTTCATCGCCCTGGACGGATATGCCTGTCATATTTCATTGCTTTGGACGGGCATCCCTTTCATTTTCCATCGCCCTGGACAGATTTCACTGTCATATTTCATCTATCTGAACAGGTTTTCTAGTCATATTTCGTCTCCATTGTCAAGATCCCCTTTTATATTTCATAGCCCTGGACAGTTTTGCCTGTCATATTTCGACGACCTGGACAGTTTTCCTTGTCATGTTTCATCACCCTGGACTTTTTTCCCTTTCTTATTTCGTCGCCCTGGACAAATTTCCCTGTCATATTTAGTAGCCCTAGACAGGTTTCCCCTGTCATATTTCGTCTCTCTGGATAGGTTTCCCTGTCATATTTCGACGACCAGGACAGGTTTCCCTGTCATATTTCGTCGCCCAAGACGGGTTTGACTGTCATATATTGTCGCACTGGGAGGGTTTCCTTGTCATATTTCACCGCCCTGGACAGCTTTACCTGTCATATTTTAGCGCCATGGACAGGTTTCGCTGTCATATTCCATCGCCCTGGACGGGTTTCCGTGTCATATTTCACCGCCCTGGGCAGGTTTCTCTGTTATATTTCATCGCCCTTGAAAAGCTTCACTGTTACATTCCATCGCCCTAGACGGGATTCCCTGTCATATTCCATCGGCCTGGACATGTTTCTGTCATATTCCATTGCCATGGACGGGTTTCCCTGTCATATTTCATCACCCTGAACAGGCATCCCTGTCATGTTCCATCTCTCTGGAGAGGGTTCCCTCTCATATTTCATCGCCCTGGACATGTTTCTCTGTAATATTTGGAAGCACTGGACGGGTTCCCTCTCATATTTCATCGCCATGGATAAATTTCCGTGTTTCTCTGTTAAATTTCATCGCCCTGGACGGGTTTGTCAGTCATATTTGGACAGGGTTCCGTGTCATATTTTGTCGCCCTGGACAGATTTCCCTGTCATAATTTGTCGCCCTGTAATGGTATTGTCATATTTCATCACCCTGGACGGTAATCCCTGTCATATTGTCATATTCCATCGCCCTGGACAGGTTTCACTGTCATATTTTGCCGCCATGGAGAGTTTTTACCGTAATATTCATATTTCGATGCCCTAGACAGGTTTCCATGTTGTATTTCATCTCCCCGGACAGGTTTACTTGTCAGATATTGAAGAACTGGACATGTTACCCTGTCATAAATCATCACCCTAGACGGATTTCTCTGTCAGTCCATCGCCCAGGACTGGTTTCCCTGTCATATGCAATCTCCCTGGACAGGTTTCACTGCCATATTCAATCTCCCTGGACAGGAACACTGTCATATTCCATCGCCCTGGACAGGTTTCCCTCTCATATTTCGTTGCCCTGGACAACTTTCTTTGTCATATTTCATCTCCCTGTAGGGATTTCCTTATCATATTTCATGGCCCTGGACGGGTTTCCCTGGCATATTTCACCACCCTGGACCGGTTTATCTCTCATACTCCATCGCCCTGGACAGGTTTATCTGTCATACTCCATCGCCCTGGACAGGTTTCCCTGTCATATTTCATCTCCCTGGACAGGTTTCTCTGTCAAATTTCGACGCCCTTTAGAGGTTTCTTTCTCATATTGCGTCGCCCTGGAAGGGTTTCCTTGTCATATTTCAACGCCCTGGACAGGTTTCTTTGTCATTTTTTGTCGCCTTGGACGGGTTGCCCTGTCATATTTCATATTCCTGGACAGGTTTCCCTGTCATATATCATCTCTCTGGAGAGGATTCCCTGTCAAATTTCGACGCTCTGGAGATGTTTTCCTGCCATATTTCATCGCCCTGGACAGGTTTCCCTGTCAAATGTCGACGCCCTGGACGGGTTTCCGTGTCATATTTCGTGGCCCTGGTCGAGTTTCCCTCTCATATTTCGTCACCCTGTACGGGTTTGCCTGTCATATTCCATCGCCCTGGACAGGTTTCTCTGTCATATCTCGACGCCCTGGATGGGTTCCGCTGTCATATTTCGTCACCTTCACAGCTTTTCCTATCATATTTCGTGTCCCTGGACGGGTTTCCCTCTCATATTTCGTCACCCTCGACGGGTTTACCTGTCATATCCTATCGCCCTGGACAGGTTTCCCTGTCATATTTCATCGCCCTGGACGGGTTTCCCTGTCATTTTTTCATCGCCCTGGATGGTTTTCACTGTCATATATTGTCGCTCTGGACAGGTTTTCCTGTCATACTTCATCGCTCTGGGTATGTTTCTCTCTCATATTTCGTTTCCCTAAATGGGTTTCCCTGTAATATTTCTTCGCCATGGACTGATTTTCCTGTCATACTTCATCGTCCTCAACGGCTTTACCTGATATATTTCACTGCCATGGACGGGTTTCCCTGTCATATTTCGTCACCTTGGACAGATTTCACTGCCTTATATCGAAGCCCGGGGCAGGTTTCCTGTCAAATTTCGACGCACTGGACAGATTTCCCTGTCATATTTCATCACACTGGACAGTTTTCCCTGTCAAATTTCGACGCATTGGACAAGTTTCCTTGTGATATTTGATCGCCCAAGACTGGTTTCCCTGTCATATTTCATCTCTTTGGACAGGCTTCCCTTCTAAATTTCGACGCATTGGACGGGTTTCCCTGTCATATTTTATTGGCCTGGACGGATTTCTCTCTAATATTTCATTAATCCAGGCGGATTTCCCTGTCATATTTCATCGCCGTGGACAGGTTTCCCTGTCAAATTTCGATGCCCTGGAATATCTTCTGTGTCATATTTAGTGGCCCTGGACAGCTTTCCCTCTCATATTTCGTCAGCTTGGACGGGTTTGCCTGTCATATTTCGTCATCCTAGACAGGTTTCCTTGTCATATTTCAATGTCCTGGATAGGTTACCCTGTCATATTTCGACGCCCTGCAGAGGTTTCTCTTTAATATTTCATCACCCTGGACGGGATTCACTGTCGTATTTCATCACCCTGGACGGGATTCACTGTCGTATTTCATCACCCTGGACGGGTTTCACTGTCATATTTCATCGCCCAGGATGGGTTTTATTGTCATATTTCATCGCCCTGGATAGGTTTCTCCTCTCATAAGGAGTCGCCCTGGAGGGGTTTCCCTGTCATATATCGATGCCCTGGACGGGTTTTCCCTGTCATATTTCATTGCCCTGATCAGATTTCCCTGTAAAATATAGGCTCCATTGGCAGGTTTCCTGTCATATTTCATCTCCCTGGACAGGTTTCTCTGTCAAATTTCGACACCCTTTACAGGTTTCCCTGTCATATTGCGTCGCCCTGGACAGGCTTCCCTGTTAAATTTCGACGCCGTGGACGGGTTCCCGTGTCATATTTCGTGGCCCTGGACGGTTTTCCCTGTCATATTTCGTCTTTCTGGAAGGGTTTGCCTGTCATATTGCGTCGCCCTGGGCAGGTTGCTGCGAATCTACTTCTTGTCTCTGTTATTAACCTTTATTTCCTTTAATAGTACATTGCGTTCATTTCCTTAAGTAGCTAAATTATAAATAAACGTCCTTGTATTATTAAGATTATTTGTTTGTATATTTATATTTTATGTGGCCATATCGGTTAAGTTCGAGTGTATTATGTTGTTTTATGTCACCGGTCTGTGTACCAGAGGAAGGTAAATATAAGGAGACAAACCTCCAAAAGTATCACTAATAAACCCTGTTCGGTTGTTATAAACCCCTCACCCCCCCTCCCCTTTTTGTGTTAAGAAGGTGGTGGTAGAAGTCACGTGACCTACCTTACCTTCCACTCGCTGTAGAAGCTCTCGAGTCAGTGTGCAGATACCAGCCAATGAGACAATACACCTGCTTTGGTCTTATAATTGTTGGTTTTCTTCAATTTGTATATCCTGATAAATTGTATAATTGTCTGACTGATATAGTATTAAGACGAGATATTTCACTCTGAAGGAGTATCTGTATATGCGTCATATTTTACAATTTAATGTCTCTCTGTAGTGACTGATGGTGTACATGTATTTTAAGGGTAGAATTACCGACAGTAGTAAAAGGACACAAATGGAACTAATGTGACATTTTATTGTGGCAACGTTTCGCTCTCCAGGAGCTTTGTCAAGCCGGCTTGTACATAAGAACATAAGAAAGGAGGAACACTGCAGCAGGCCTGTTGGCCCATACTAGGCAGGTCCTTCACATTCCATCCCACTAACAGAATATTTGTTCAACCCAATCTTAAATGCTACCCAAGAAATACGCTTTGATAATTCTATTTACTCATGTGCAATTCCCACTCAAATCCATCCCCTCTCACTCATGAATTTATCAAACCTAAATTTGAAACTACCCAAGGTCCTTGCTTCTATAACCCTACTAGGCAGACTGTTCCACTCATCAACTACCCTATTTCCAAACCAATACTTTCCTATATCCTTTCTAAATCTAAACTTACCTAATTTGAATCCATTATTGCGGGTTCTCTCTTGGTGAGATATTCTCAAGACCTTATTTATATCCCCTTTGTTAATACCCATTTTCCACTTGTATACGTCGATCATGTCTCCCATCATTCTTCGTCTTACAAGTGAATGTAATTTTAGGGTCTTCAATCTTTCTTCATACGGAAGATTTCTAATGCTATGTATTAATTTAGTCATTCTACGCTGAATGTTTTCTAACGAATTAATATCCATTCTGTAATATGGAGACCAGAATTGAGCTGCGTAATCTAGGTGAGGCCTTACTAACGATGTATAAAGCTGTAATATAACCTCTGGACTTCTGTTGCTTACACTTCTTGATATAAATCCCAGTAATCTGTTAGCCTTATTACGTACGCTTAGGCATTGCTGTCTTGGTTTAAGGTTGCTGCTTGCCATAACCCCCAAGTCCTTTTCGCAATCTGTATGGCTATGTTCTACGTTATTTAACTTATAAGTGCTTGGGTTATGGACACTCCCGAGCTTCAGAACCTTTCATTTATCTACATTGAACTGCATCTGCCACTTTTCTGACCACGAATTGAGTTTGTCTAAATCCTCCTGAAGTTCCCTGACATCTACGTTAGAATCAATTATCCTACCTATCTTCGAATTTGCTCATATCACTAGTAATTCCTTCATCAAGGTCATTGATATATATTATAAACAAAAACGGGCCTAAGACTGATCCATGTGGAACACCACTTGTTACAGATCCCCACTCAGATTTAGCCCCATTTATGCACACTCTCGCTTCCTATTGGTGAGCCATGACTCGATCCATGACAGAACTTTTCCCCAATGCCATGAGCTGCCACTTTCTTTAACAGTCTCTGGGTCGGTACTCTATCAAAAGCCTTACTAAAGTCTAAATAAACAATATCGAATTCTTTATTGTGATCAGCCTCAAAAGCTTTACTAAATGAGGTTAATAAATTAGATAGGCAGGAACGGCCCTCGTGAATCCATGCTGAGTATCATTAATCAAATTATGGTTATCTAGATGGCTTCTAATAATATCAGCTATAATTGACTCTAGTAATTTGCCTACAATTGAGGTCAGGCTTATTGGGCGGTAATTTGACGGTAGTGACTTGTCCCCTGCTTTAAAAATAGGAATTACATTAGCCATCTTCCACATATCAGACACTACACCTGTTTGAAGAGATAAATTAAAAATGTTAGATATTGGTTCACAGAGTTCCATTTTGCATTTCTTAAGAACCCTTGCAAAAAGCTTATCAGGACCCAGCGATTTATTTTGTTTCAGACGGTCTACTTGTTTCATAACCATTTCGCTAGTGACTGTGATATTACATAATTTATCTTCTTCAGGGACACTAAAAATTAATTACTGGGATATTATTTGTGTCTTCCTGTGTAAAAACCGAGAGAAAATAATTATTAAAAATAGAGCACATATCATTCTCCTTGTCCGTAAGATGCCCAGTTATTTTTACGGGACCTATATTATCCTTAACTTTTGTTCTATAAACCTGGAAAAAACTTTTTGGGTTAGTTTTTGAATCCCTAGCAACTTTAATTTCATAGTCCCGTTTAGCTTTTCTTATACCCTTTTTAATGTCCCTCTTAATGTCAGTATACTGATTTATAAGATGACCCTCACCTCTATTTATGCACCTATAAATTCATTTCTTCTGTCCTAAAAGATATTTGAGCCTATTATTCATCCATTTTGGGTCATTTCTACTTTATCTTATTTCTTTATATGGGATAAATGTTCTTTGGGCAGCCTGTATAGTGTTAAGAGAGCTGTCATATTGATAGCTCTCTTTATTACCCTAGTCCACAGTTGATAAGTGTTCTCTAAGCCCATTATAATCTACTAAGCGAAAGTCTGGGACTGTTACTGAATCATCCCTACTATCATACATCCATTGTGCAGAGTTCCTCTGTAATTTCTAAATTATTAACAAGGGATTCCTTGTTTGCCAGAACCAAGTCAAGTAGGTTATTTCCCCTTGTAGGTTCTGTCACAAATTGCTTCAAAAAACAATCCTGAACTACTAAAAAGTCGTTGGATTCTAAATTCCCTGTCAAGAAATTCCAATCAATTTGACTAAAGTTAAAGTCCCCTAGAATTACTACGTTATCGTGCCTTGTGGCCTTAACAACTTCCTCCCAGAGTAGTCTCCCTTGTTCCCTATATAAGTTAGGAGGACGATATATCACGCCTAAAATCAATTTTTCACACCCTTCTGAAAATTCTATCCAGACAGACTTTGTATGTAATATTTCAGACTTTATGCCCATTTTTATGCAACAATTTAAATGATCACGGACATAGAGTGCCACCCCACCCCTCTTCCCGATACTTCTGTCTACTTGGAACAATTTAAAACCCTGGATGTGACATTCAGCAGGCATGTCCCGATTTTTCATATTAAATCACGTCTCAGTCATTACAAAAACATCAATATTACCTGCTCTGGCAACTAATCTCAACTCGTCCATCTTATTTCTAGCACTACGACTATTAGTGTAAAATACATATAAAGACCTCCCTTTCTCTTTACCCTTCCTGCTCATTTCTGTTTTTTCCACTATACCTATTACAGTCCTTGTCATCTAGTGCCACTGAGTTTCCAATATCCACCTTATTCTGCCTATTACTAGTTCTCCTAGAATTCATATTATTACTACACAGGGACTTCACTGTTTTCCCCAAAACCCATACCACTAACTTTTCTAGTTTAAAGCCCTAACAGCTCCCTCCACTGCAGTTGCCAGTGCCCCACCCCAGACCTAAATAAGTGAACCCCATCCCTGGCATACATGTCATTTCTGCCATAGAAGAGGTCCCAGTTGTCAATGAATGTTACTGCATTTTCCTTACAGTATTTGTCCAGCCAGCAATTGACACCATTGCCCTGGACAACCATTCATTTCAACTCCTCTCCTTGGCAAAATACCACATATGACAGGGTTCCCACCCTTCTTCCTAATTTTGTCTATTGCTGACCTATACCTGCTAGTCAGGTCCTCACTCCTACGTCTGCCAACATCGTTGCCTCCTGCACTGTGACAGATAATAGGATTGCTCCCATTACCTCTCATGATGTCGTCCAGACGGCTAACAATATCCTCCATCCCAGCCCCAGGAAAGCAAACCCTCTGTCCCCCTACTTCTTTTTAAAACAGAAGGCTCAATTTTACCTTTTGACTGTCCCCAACAAGAACAATGTTCTTCCCTTTCCCTTTTGTGTCGTTCTGATGTTTGATCCTTTAGTCAAACCCCCTTTCAGGTAGGACGGAGAATGGGTTCGATTTTTTAAACATTTTTCCTGGATCTTCGTTGTTTCCCACCTCTCCCCCCCATCAGGTACCCACTGTCAGGTTCCTTTCTTGGCTTGATTCCCCAACAGGAGGATTACCCCCAAAATTTCCCCCTTTTTTTCCCCTCAGTCAGTCACTGTATCTAAAACAGCTGCCCTCAGGTTTTCCCTTTGGCTGCTGGTAAAGTGCCAAAAAGGACATCTTCAGATTCTGAGGGGCACACAAGACACATCTTCACTTGTGGCCTTGGAAATGTACCCAGCAGCAAAAGGGGGAAAAAACTGATGGTAGCAAAATTTTGAATATAGATGAATGGTTCAAGAACCGAAAAGGGTTATAAATTAGACACATATGAAAATTGGGGTTCTTTATTGAAGAAACTTTTCCCCAACACAGGGGCTTCATCAGTAAAACCAAAGCAAAAAGGTGAAAGGGGGTAAAATTTTAAAATTTCATTTTCCTCAGATCAGCTCTTCAGATCATTAATTCTCCACCCCAAACCAACACCAGTCGACTAAATTCATCGGGTAGGGGGGAAATGGGTTCGATTTTTTCCCCAAACAGTTTCCTGGATCTTCGTTGATTTTACCTTTCCATCCGTCCTCTTAAACCCTTAACTTTGTCCCTTTCTTTTCCAGCCACTGTGGGGGTTTTTTTTTCCCGGGGGGGGGTTCTCAACAGGGGGGATTACTACGAATCCTCTTTTTTTCCCCTCAGTAAAGTCGTTTAATCTCAACAAAAAAATTAGACACATATGCAACATTGGGATCTTTATTGAAGAAACGTTTCGCCACACAGTGGCTTCATAAAGCCCAATACAAAGTAGAAAGGTGAAAAAGAGGTAGGGGTTTGGGGTAATCGGTCCCCTCGGCCTGGAGTCGATGTGTTCAGTCCATCAATTTTTGAGAAACTGGCATGGGCGTAGTAGTGGCTTATAAAACTGTAGGCAGGTGAGGGCGGGAGGGAGGTGGGGCCCTTAGTGGTATCATCCACTTCGTCTCACCTCCTCAGTATTAAGGCCCCCTTTTTTCCCCCTTCCTTGGGTTTTTTCCTCAAAATCCTTCTCTTTACCCCTTTTTGCTTTGTATTGGACTGATGGAAACCCCGGGGCGAACGTTTCTTCAATAAAAATCCCCAATTTCATTGTTCTAATTTAAATTTAACCCAAGGGGGGAAATGGGAAAAATCCTGGAAATCCCCCGGGGGGTGGCCCAAAAATGGGAAACAGGGGGCCCTTTGGGAAAAAAGTGAAATGGCGAGGGTCCGGGGGCGTTTTTAAAAAGGGCCCTTTCCCCTAAACAGGGGGGGAAATTTAAAGATCTGAAAAACTCTCTTTTTTGCAATCTTTGATGAAGGAAGGAAAATTTAAAACAGTAAAGGGTTTGGGGAATGTATTGGAAAATTTCCCCGTCAAAAACTCAAAGGGCTACCCCAAAATTTGGTGTCTTGGAAAAAAAGATGATGCCTCTTTTTTGGGCTTAGTATCTTGAAAAGGTGGTGTGAGATCAAATTTTTTTTTATGTTTCCCGGGAAACTTGAAAGGGCTCTTCAGATCATTAATTTTCCACCCCCAACACCACTCCCAAAAAAAATTAGTTCTTTTTCCCCAAAAACCGGGGTTTCTCGGCTTTCTTAAACGCCAAAACTAACACCAGAGTCGCCATTATTTCCGGGCCCTTTTTATAAAAGGGTCCCGGGGCAAAATCAAAACCCTGAACCCCCGTCAACGCGGGGGTTTTCACTATACCCCGTGGAGGCTGCGACAGGGCCCCTGGGGAGGCGCGGGAAAAAGAAACACGCCTCCCAAAAAACACTTTAAAGCATGTGGAAGTAACCTGAACAACGCCCGTCAACACCGAAATTTCCCCCAATCTTCATGAAATTTTAAAAACGCCCATTTTAACAAAGAAACTTTTTCCGCAGACGCAAGTGCCGGAACCAAATTTTCGCTTTTCTAACACTTAAACCAAAAAAACCCGCTTCACCATCTCTGAAGTCTTGGGAAGAATCCTCCTGAAAAAAGGAAACCCTCCACACTATCCCCTGAAACCACACAAGCGCATCGAGATGGTGGAACACTCCCACAGGCCCTTTTCCCTTTCCCAAACCCCCAAAAGAAATATTTTTTAACCCCTTTTTAAAACTACCCAAGTAATTGTTTTTTTTATCTTTCAAATTGATTGTTCTAACCCTTTTTGTATTACTACTACTACTAAACATATCCACTTCTTTACCACCACTAATATTACACCTCTTTTAGGGGGTATATATAATTTTTCCCTGTATTTTTTTTGTAACCTTTGAAAAAGCTCCTGGAGAGCGGAAAAGTTGCCACAAAAAAATGTCCTTTTTGTTGCATTTGTGTCCTTTCTACGTTTTCCAGTGCATTTATATCCATTCTGTAATAGGGGTGCCCAGAACTGTAACATAATCTAAATGAGGCCTAACCAAAGATATAAAAGAGTTGAAGAACAACCTGAGGACTTCTATTATTTATACTTCTTGATATGAAGCCAAAGATTCAGTTAGCTTTATTGCGAACAGTTATGCACTGTTGTCTTGGTTTCAGATTACTGCTAACCAGAACTCCTAAATCTTTTTCGCAATTACAAGTATTAAGATCTACATTATTCAGTTTATATGTGGCATGTTATTTTCCTGCCCAACATTTAGAACTTTGCATTTGTCTACATTAAACTGCATCTGCCACTTCTCCGACCACTGCATCAGTCTATTCAAATCATCCGGGAGTGCTCTAATGTCCTCATTAGAATGAATTGGACGGCCTATTTTGGTATCATCAGCAAATTTGCTTATGTTGCTATTTATTCTCTCATCTATGTCGTTTATGTAATTGTGAAAAAGGGGCCCCAAAACTGACCCCTGTGGGACACCGCTTGAGACGTGCCCCCATTCTGATTTCTCCCATTTATGCAAATCTCTGCCGCCTATTTGTCAACCATGCCTCTACCCGGGAAAAAAATTTTCCCCTCCTGTTAAGAACATAAGAAACAACACTGAGCAGGCCTACTGACCCATGCGAGGCAGGTCCATCACTCCCGGCTTAGACCTGACTACCTGAGTTAACCCTCTCCTGGTAAACTCCAGGTAGTCAGGTCACTCACTTAGATGGAGAATGGCATAAGACCTAGTAGCACAGCTAGTCAGGTCCAACTCACACCCACTTTAAATTTATATAACATGGCTTAATATCAAAAAAAAAAAAATATATATATATATATATATATATATATATATATATATATATATATATATATATATATATATATATATATATATATATATTATGTTCAGAATCATTTCTACGATTTTTAGATATTGATATACTTATGATTTACATTTGGTATCAATGGTGATGATTTAAAGATTTCCGTAATCTAATTAATAATGGTTCCATATTTACACGACTCGAAAAAATTTGATGATTCTCATAATAGGCTACTAGTAGTGGTGATAATTCCACTGTTCTAGCACAAATAATAGTGAAGATTTTTCCCAGAACCAAATAATACAAATTTAAGTGATTGACTCCAGGATAGTTTAAGATTAGGGAAGATAAAGTTAGAGCTTTAGAATTAAGGAATACTAATGGTGACGATTAGTTTAGCCTTCCAGGATCATTTTAGAAGATGATATCAACATTCTACTATGTGATATATAATACTGATTCTAGCATTCCAATATAATATTTAAATGTTTCCAAGATTCCAACATACCAAAAGTGATGACTATTATTCCAAAGTCCAGGCTGTTTACTGCTAGTGTTCCAGGATTCCAGATCAGAAATTTAAAGTGCATTTCTTTCATAAAAGGCGACTTATTTTATTAAACATCTTTATTTTTTCTGTATTTATTAATGCAAGGATTTTCAGAGCGTTTGGTTAAGAATATTTATCGTTATTTACAGGCTAAGATTTACCTTTATTAAGTTTTATTGCTATAGAATATGCAAATAAGGAACAGGATGAGGATGGAGGAAGCTGTGAGTCAGAGATTTTTTTCTTCAGTTGATTTCTTTTCATCAATTTCTTTATGCTGCGTAAACACGTTCCAAACTCAAGTCATTCTAGGAATAAATGATCTCAAGTGAGATGATGTTCTTGTGATGGATACACCAAGAGAGCATTTGCAGTTTAGAACCAGTCTTCTTAATACTATCTATTGTTCTTTTATTCAATATAATTGTCTCCTATTCCCAGTTACGCTTTTTGCTTTACTTATTTTCCTTTAAAATTTAAAAAAATTGAATTCTATACTTTTAATTTAAAATTTGCTTATTTTTTTATTTCCCATTATCCAGGAGACGTCTTTCAAAAATTCTACATTTTTTTTTTCATACACGCCATAAAAGAAACACATTCACCATGAATCATTCCATAGCTGTACCCTGAACTCTACAGCTATAACAATATAAATGACTCTGAGCCGCAGCATCCTAACCCTGCTTCGAAGTCCAAACCTTGTACGTACTTCCAACTTCTTGGGCGCAAGTTCAATTTCCTTTCCTTACCTTATTTGTAACATTTCCAATGGGTAAGCGTTTCTCTCAGGAACAGTCCATCTGTCTCACTCTCTCCTCAAGAAGCGCTTTGTCAAACGTTCCCTCTCCATCTGTCTCTCCCGGAAAAGCTCTGTCAAACTTTTTTCCTGTTGCAGAAATTTATCAGTAATATATTTTTCTGGTGAGAAGGAGAGGGTGAGGAAGGGTTTAGAGGAGAGGACAAGAAACGGAGATATCGGAAGACCAAAGCCACGTTAGAGCTCTCTGCAAAAAAGACTATTTATATCATAAATAATGCCATGAAGGTTGAGATCGGTGATAATATAGCAGAATGCTCTTTTCTTTTTCCCAATACTCTTTTAGCTACTGGTGGGATAAAATAGGGGAAAAAAGAAATGATATAAAATTTACTGAGAGAGATGTTAGTGGATGAAAGACATGGAATATACAAAATTTTTACAGCATATCACAACTACTTACGTAATGCCACTCACAAAACTGTTTGTACTATTTGTTCAACTACTAGATGCTACTAGTTCTACTTCTAGACACTATACTGCCGTTGGAAGTGAACAATTGAATTTCGAGTGGTCGGTGCAGGGAAAAGACTGACTAAAGCAGTAAACCTTTGACTGCAAAATGTACGTCTTGCATTTCATGAATTTATGTGACACCCACAACATTATGTGAAGAAAATGTTTCAGTGATAGACAACTTTAATTTTAATAGTAGTTAAACCTAATTCGTGTTAACCTCATAATTAAGAAAAAACGGCCTGAAATAGAATTTCAGGCCGTTCTTTCATATAATTTTTTCACAAACTTTTCAAACAATCTTAATATTTATACATATTACTTGTTCTATATTGAAAGGTTTGCATAAAGTCCACAGGAACCTTCTGTTGTCTTAGAGAAAACAGGTCAGGTAATTTATTTATTTGTTTTCTTTTGTATGGCACCCTCCTCAATGATGGAATGAATTTTGTTGCCCTTCTATGTACCCTGTCAATGTGTCTACATATTATTATTTTTATAATTTAGGACCAGATCTTGATTGCTTATCAAGGCTGGGTAAGAAATGAGTTAATAGTGTTACTAGAGTTTTAAGTTCGAATTTTCGTGCTTTGAAGCAAAGATCTGTTGGCCTTGTTGTTGAAAAACAATTTGCAAGAACAAGGCCTTTCTTTCCTTTCTCTCAGTTGAATGTGTCTATCAAGTAGTACTATTTTGTTAAACCCAAAGTTCATTATTTTGACATATCCGTATTGAAACTCATCTACTTTTTGATCACACTGAGGGCTATCCAGGTGTCTATGGATTCTTTTTTCGTGTCATCTACACACTTTATAAATTTCGATGCAAGTCTAAACAAGTTTACCGAAGCGGACGGGACCAATGACCGACCCTTGAGGAACCGTAATCGTCTTTTTTCCTACTCTGATTTTTTGAGTTAACATTTCTATTATTTCAACACCCGGGACTTCTCAATATTTTTTTTTACTATACATTGAGTCTTTTTTACTTTTAAAACCCCGTGAAGCATTTTTGGGATTACCTAATAAAAATTGAGATCTACTCCATCATTGCTTGATTTGCTTTACTATTTTTTTTTAAACGTTATTAAAGAATTGAAGTTTGTTAAAAATATTTTATTACGGAATCTTTTAGACCGTTGGCTTAAGAAAAAAGTCTTCAAACTTTTCACTATGGGTCAAATGATATTTTACACATTTTCGCTGGCCAAAGAAAAAAATCAGTCTTACAGATAAATATAAATGAATGAATAAATTTAAGAATAAGTTTATTTGGGTCCTTTTTTTTAAACAACATATAATTCCGAACAAAATGTGACAATTACGAAGAAACAATATAAACAGTATAATCAGTTAGTGAATTGCATATAAAAAAAGCTGACACAAGATTAATGGGAAATGATAAAAGTGGTTTATTTTTGTATTTCTAAATATTGCTGAACTGAGGATTCAAGCAGGAGTTAATTATTGGGATGGATTTAAAAATTTGTTAGAAAAATTTTGTGCGATATTTGGACTTGCATCCTGATGATCTCCCCAAAATGCTTAAAATTTTGGGAAACTTTAAACAAAACTTAAAAATTGGATAAATTTTCCTACTATATATTTTTCTTTCAGCATGTCATCTGATTGGAATCAATACAGTAATTTGTTTTGAAAATGACTGGGGATAGTTTCAACAATGCAATCATTTGGGATTTTAAAACAAATATTTTTCATCTGATTCCATCGGGATAAAAAATCATTTCGTTGGTTTTTGAAGTCATCAATGATTTTTTACAAATAAAGTAGGAAATTCTGTATCACTTTCTTTCTAAGTTAGAAACTTTACCTTTTTTTCAGATACCATCAATCATGCCCTGAATGCCTTAACATGCGTGAATATATCAAAAATCAAATTTTTTTCACCTTGCAACTTCAGATGAAATTCATTTTATGGCTTGTCACGGGGGAAAAAAAGCCAATTTCAAAGGCAGTCAGCGTTTGATAAAAATAGTTTGGGGATTCTTCTCTGTGAGAAATGAAACAATTTCCATACTGAGCTGAGAGAACCAAAGAACCTTTCCACAACGAACCATGAACTGTGAATAATAAAAAAAAGTATTCATAATGTTTCGGAAAATCATGAGACTGGTGACGATTAAGCTCGTGAAAAGAATGAAATTCACTGTTGAAATAACAGGTTTCAGAACGCAAGACATATCCAATTTTCCCCACTTTTTGGGTGGAAAAGCAATGCACCAGGACCCGAAATGCCCCTCCCCCTGAGAATCACCAGTGCACCGCTGAGAATGCACCAGTGCCGCGGGAAAGCCCCGTGCCCTGGAATGCACCCAGTGCACCCGAGAATGCCAGGGCCGCTGAGAATGCACCAGTACCGATGAGAATGCCCAGTGCACCGCTGAGAATGCACCAGTGCACCGCTGAGAATCCCGGGACCGCTGAAATGACCCAGTACCTCTGAGAAGGCACCATCCTCACAAGCTTTTTGATTTTTCCCAAACAAACCTTCCCCCAGAATGTTCTTGTCACCCCAGACATGTTTTGTGTCACCCCGACATGTTCTGTTGTCCATCAGTTGTCACGATTTCAGTATATTCCATTCTAGGTTACACTCATTACAGTGTTTTTGCAATTCACAAGATGTCTTCTCCGGTTCCTGTGCTGTAATGTTTATTGATATTTTTCCCTTTGACTTTAAAACCCATTGTCGACGCCACGAGAAAAAAAACTAAAATTTGTTCGTTGTCTGCAATTGTCTGCAATTGTTTTTGGGAAAGTTGTTGCAAATGCTAATGAAAGATCTTCTAGGGGTGTCGTCCTCCAAAAACCCAGTGTTAAATTCCAATTGGCCCAGCCATAGTGTTGTAGGTGGGTGGGGTTCAATCCATAGTGTTGAAAGGAAATTTTTCAGCCATAATGTTTTGGAAATTTAAATTATTCATGCATGATCTTGTGTCATTTATTTTCCTAAAAAAAATTTTTTTAATTTCCCGGGGGCAGAGAAATCTCATGGATGGGCGGGGGGCTGTGACTTTATACGATGTATGGAGATAGAACTGGCAACAATAATCCCGAGACTTCCCAAATTCCTGCAGTTCCCCAAGATCACGTCGGGGCCTTTATAGTCTCCAATCACATCACGCACGCTAACGTCGCCCAAGAAGAACCAGTCAATGCCCAAGTAGAACCAGTTCATATCCATGCAGAACCACATGCCCCTAGAACCAGTCCATACCATGCAGAACCCAGTCCTCGCCATTCTGAATCCCACCCCACACCCACCAATCGCAATATATTCAGCGGGGTATTCCTCCCCCCTCACTGTCAATATGCCCTCTTTTCCTTCCACCACATGCCTATGCCCCTACTTCTATCCCAGCACCCAGACCCAGGCGATGCTATTCTGCCATACCCAAACCTGCCCCATCCACGCTCAAGCCGGCGGGCTCACAACCATAGCCAAAACGGGCGGAGCAGAAATTTTGGGGTAAGAAAAACCCAAATCTGTGTGTTTTGGGGCACCTGTTTAATTAATAAAAGCATCGGTAATTTTGTGCTCTAAAAAGTGTGTATTTTGCATGCATGAATGGGGGGTGTTCAATTTTAATGCGTGAGGACTGTGCAGGGGATGTTTTTTAGTACCAAAGAGAATGCAGTGGAGAGAGAGAGGAGAGAGAGAGAGAGAGAGAGAGAGAGAGAGAGAGAGAGAGAGAGAGAGAGAGGAGAGAGAGAGGAGAGAACAGACAGACGAAACAAAAGAAACGAAACGAACCAGACAAAAGCAGACAGACAGACAGACGAACGAACAGAAAAAAAGGGAAAAGGGGGGGAAAGAAAAAGGAAAAGAAGAGAGAGAGAGAGAGAGAGAGAGAGAGAGAGAGAGAAAAAGAGAGAGATGGAAAGCTGAACCCGGGGTAAGAAAATTGGGGGGTGTTGATACCGGGGATAAAGTTGGGTATCCTTGGACGTACCCGCAGCTGCTCAACAAAAAAATTTTTAAGATTCGGGGTTGCTCATTATTTTTCAATAGGTAGTTGCAGGATGGACAGGTTTCCTGCCTGCCTCTTCGTTGGTCCCCAAAGGGCCCCTTTTTCCCATCCCCAAGCGACTTATATTACCTCTTGCTAAAGCTGTGTATGGAGTGTGCCTCTACTACTTCATTCCCGACAGTTCTAAGGCTGACAAATACTTCCTATCACTCATCTGGGTTTTCAACTTCCAGTTATGTTCCCCAAACTCTCTGTCCCTGTTCATCTTGCCAATATTCCAGTATTTTCACATTGCCATAATTCTCCCTTTCTTCCTGTATTCCGGTCATCAAGTCGAGTTTCCTTAACTTTCGGCAACGTCTTACCCCCTTAACTCCGGGACTAGTCTTTTTGCGAACCTGTACATTTCCCCCAATTTTATGATCTGCCTGACCAGGTGTCGGTTCCATACTGGTGCTGCATACTCCATTATGGTCAGTGTTGTAATGACTTTTTACTTAAAAAAGTCGAAAACTATTTTTAAATTTACCAAACCTGCATTTGCCCCAAAAAGTTATATTTTGGTTGCGTCTCAGGAATATCCGGTATGATATTCTTTCCCAAGCCCTTTCTTCAGTGAGGTTTGGAGTTTTTGCTTTTTTCCCCCTAAGCCTGTACTGTGGGGGTCTTTTTTGTCTATTTTCCTTCTTCAAAATTTTGCACTTGGGGGGGTTTAACATCAGGAGTCATTTGTCCTGACTAGGCGGGCCTCCCCAGATCTTTTTGTCGCCTTTCTTGGTCCTCATTCGCTTGTATTCTCTTCATTAGTTTTATGTCATCTGCAAGCATAGAAAATTGACGTCCCTTGTGTAAAGTCATTAAATGTGCAAGAAACGGCACCAGTTTTATAATTGAGCCTTGGGAACCCCATTCATCACATGCACCCCTTCCAACACCTCAACATGGAGCATTACTCATGATTTACTGCCTGTCGATATTTTTTGATCCATTGCATTTTTTTTTTTTTTTTTTTTATTCCCGCCTGCTCTTTTAGGTTTTGTATCAGTATCTTGTGCAGTACTTTTCAAAAAATAATCCAGTCGCCCATTCCGTTCCTGTCTTACTTCTCTTACCTTTTCACAAATCCAGAAGGTTATACAACAGAATTTTCCATCTTGGAAGAACCCACTTTTTTCTTCACACTATACTTGTCTGTAGTTTAAGGATGTCTGTTTGCCTCTTTTTTAAAAACTGGGACTATTTTGGGATGTCTTCCACACTCTAGCAGTTGCCCTGTTTCTAAACTTAATGAATATTGATGATAACTGACACTCAGTTCATCTGTCCCCTCCCTCAGGGCCCAGTAGATGTTTATCTGGTCCCTCTGTTTCAGGTATCTAACTTACATAGCAGTCTGTTCATTCCCCCTTTGGTTGTGTGTTTGTGTCCAACACATGCAGGTGCTTTTTCCCCCCTCGGTTGCTGGACGTTTTTTGCTCCAGTGAAAAAACCTTCCAAAATCACGTGCTCAATGCTTCACAGACCTTCTGATATTTTTTGTGAGTTCCATATTTTCCTTCTTCAACCTTTATCTCTTGATGCTGTTCATTCTCAAATTACCGTTGAGTCCCCTTTCCCTTTAACCATGTATATTTGTTTTTTGACTTCAGCTGAATTTGAGTTTTTTTGTTTTCTAAAATTTTTCCCCATGCTCTATTATATTTGTATTTGGCCTTTTACACCACGGGGAAACAGGGGATCCTTGGTCTTAACAGTTTTAAATTGCCTCGGGGAAAAACTTCTTTCTGTTTCCCCTGAACTTTCGCTACATGCCTTTGTCTCATTCACTGTCTTTCCTCAAGTTCTCCTTCCGACTGCCCCTCATACAGAAATTCCCCATGCTTGTGTAGCCCCCTTTTTGATTTTCTTTTATCCTTCTTGTGCTGTTTTCCTCTCGCTGTAAATTTCCAAAGTTATTTGAAACTCAGGGGTATGGGATCACTACTGAGGGGCTTTTTATGTAATATCCCCTACGTCATAACCACTCAGGTAAATACCATGTCCAGCCTTGTGGTCCATCATCTCCCTTTTCTTTTATTGTGTCCCTAACATGTTAGGTGAAGTTCCCCCAAAACCCCGTATCTTAGCCCTCCCCTTTCCTGCTCCTCAATGTGGATCAGGGTTTTTCCCCGTCAAATTCCTTTGAAAAAATCCCCCCTGACCAGTAGCTTCCTGTAAAGCGGGGTCTTCTGATCCCTCAACTAATGCCCCACATTGTTCTGTGCTTTATCATTCTCTTGTCTTGATCTCTTCCCATTAAGTGGGGGGTTGCATCTCTGATGTAAATACTTTAGTTTGGGATGGGATGAGGTAGAGGTTGGGATGAGGTAGAAGTGGCGTGTGATGAGGTAGAGGTGGCGTGGGAGAGGAAGTGGCGGGATGAGGTAAAGGTGGCATGGGATGAGGTATAGGTGGCGGGGATGATGGAGGTGGCCGGGGTGAGGTAGAAGTGGCGTGGGATGGCAGAGGTAGGGAGATGAGGTTGTGGCGGGATTAGGTGGGGGGTGGCGGGGATGAGGTAGAATGGCGGGATGAGGCAGAAAGGGGGTGGGATGAGGGGAAGTGGCGCGGGAAAGAGGTAAAATGGCGTGGGAGAGGCGAAGTGGCGTGGATTTTGGTACTGGGACATAGTTTCAGGTACGGAACGGGGTTAAGGTACAATGGGCATGATTGTTTTAAGAATGCATGGAAAAAAGTGTTGATGTACTGGGGGCGGGGGAGAACCCCCGGGTAGGTTGAAGAAATGGTCGTATTTGGGTAATGGAGCTTGGGCTGGGGACAAAGGAAGTAAGCCTGGGGGTTTTCAACAAGGAAGACTTTAAAGGTATTGATTCTTGGGGGTGCCTTTTTTTGTTTAATTGTGTTAGAAACAGCGATAATGCTGATTAACCTTGGTCTGCAGAAATTATTTCTTTGAGTAATCGGGGGTCCCAAATAGACAGAAGTATCGGGAAGGGGGTGGGGTGGCACCGTCCCTGATTTTAAATCGTTGCATAAAAACGGGCATAAAATCTGAAATAATACATACAGAGTCTATCTGAATAGAATTTTAGGGGTGTGAAAATTTATTTAGGCGTATATTTTTCGTCCTCCAAACTTTGATAGGGGAAAAAGGAGACATCTGGGAGGAAATTTTAAGGCCAACACGATAACGTAGTAATTTAGGGGGTTTAACTTTTTTCAATTGGAATTTTTGACAGGGGAAATTTTGAATCTAACGACTTTTTTGAAGTAGTTCAGATTGTTTTTGAAGCGTTTGGAAGAACCTCAAGGGGGGAAAAACCTCGACTTGGTTCTGGCAAACAAGGAACCTTTTTTAATAATTTTGAAAAACAGAGGAACTCTGCACAAGGGCCCAAGTCAATTACCTTTAGCAATGAATGGATGTATGATAGTAGGGATAATTCAGTAACAGTCCCAGACTTTTGCTTAGCAGATTATAATAGGCTTAAGAACCTTATCAACTGTGGACGGGGGTAACGAAGAGGGTATCAATATGACAGTTTTCTTAACACTATACAGGCTGCCCAAAGAACATTTATCCCGTATAAAGAAATTGATCAAGTAGAAATGACCCAAAATGGATGAATAATGGGAAATATTTTTTAGGACAGAAGAAAGGAAAAGGGCCAAAAAAGATGTGAGGTCATTTATAAATCAGTAAACTGACATTAAGAGGAACATTAAAAAGGGATAAAAAAAGCTAAACGGAATTTGTTAAAGTTGCTAGGTAATGAAAACAAACCCCAAAAATTTTTTTTCCAGGTTTATAGAACAAAGTTAGGGATAAGATAGGCCCCCAAAAAATAACTCTGGGCATTTTACTGACAATGAGAATGATATGTGCTCTATTTTTAATAATTATTTTTCTCGGGCACACACGAAGACACTAATAATATCCCAGTAATTAATTTTTTTAGTGTCCCCGGGAAAATAAATTTTGTAATATCACAGTCACTATGAAATGGTTATGAAACAAGAGACCGTCTGAAACAAAATAAATCGCAGGGTCCTGATGAGCTTTTTGCATCTGTTCTTAAGGGAATAAAAATGGAACTCTGTAAACCCAATATCTAACATTTTAATTTATCCCCAAACAGGTGTAGTGTCTGATATGTGGAAGTTGGCTAATGTAATTTTATTTTTAAAGCGGGGGACAAGTCACTACCGTCAAATTACCCCCTAAATGATCCTTTATTAAAACTTTTGCTGGTTTTTACGAGCCCAAAACAGATCTACATAAAAAGAAAATTTTTATAGGATTTAGTCGGGGGAGAATGCTGTGGCAGTTAAAAGTAGGGTGATAGTTAAAACCCTTTGGGGTTTTAAACTATCACCTGACTAAACCTATAAATACTCATTTTCTTTATCCAGGTAGTTTTTTTTGGACTGATAAAGACTGGGGGCGAAACGTTGTCAATAAAGGATCACTTATACTTTTTATGTGTTTATCTTTTCATGCCATTTTGATATTCATTATATTGTCTACCCCCCTGACCTGTCATTAACATGCAGTAGAGACGATGAAGTCCCCCTGACCCGATCTATCTAACATACTGTATTATGAGTCTGCCACCTTTAAACCCAGTGATTAACAGTTATTAAAAATTAAGATATGTGAGAATAAACCCTCAGAAGATTCCCTCTGGCCCCTATTTTCTCCTGGAATAGTCTCATTTTCCTACGGCACGCTGCAGAAATTTATTGTTAATTTTTTTTCATTGCAGAAGCCCCGGGATCTTTCTTCACTTCTACAGATGTCCTAAAATCTACCCAAAAGCCTTCATAACTTTAACTGATGTAATAAAACTTGCTGAAGTTTCCAATTCCCTTCCCAACACCCGGAAATCTCACAGATTCATCTTAAAACTTGCAGAAGCTTCCCCTTATTCCTTCACTCCTGCAAGACACATAACCATTTCTTTTCGCTTTTAGGGGGGTGATGGTAGGGGCCAGGAGCTGCCCTCCATCATGGGGGCTGTACCCACCACTAACCATCGTCTTTGGGGGTGGGGGGGGCATCCCGGTGGTGTTGGTGGTGATGGTGTTGCGACGACCAGGAGGGGATGACCCGGGGACGACTCAACAACGACGTCTCCAGCTTCCACATCCAGGCGAAGCGCAGCAACAGAGGTCATCGTGACGTTGAGGAGAAAGACCCTAATGTTTACCGGTTACCAGAGGTAAGTCTCCCTTCGGGCGCCTGGACAATATGTGTCCAGAATAGTCAGAAATAAGGACAAGTTGAAAAGAAACAATCCTTACGTAAAGATTTTATCTAAGTTCTGAAAAATTTTTGTTGGTGGGTTTTCTATTAATTTTCCTTATTTCATCCATTTACATTTTTCTTAATTTATATAAATTTTTACCTTAGACACATTTTGGGGAAACATTAACCAGACATTTTTTTGTCATTTACCTTCCCTTCATGTACTTGTTTAATTTCACGTTTTATGTTTAAAAATTAAAATTGCATTTAATTACTGTAGAACGAATCTTAGTCTTTGTAATCTATCAGTAAAAAAAACACACACACACACACACACACACACACACACACACACACACACTGCCCGCTTGTAAGGTGTAAGGCACCATTGGGGAATTTGAGGGAAAAGGTAGGAATGGAGGGGGGTAGAGAACGGGGCTTCAAAAGGGACCATCCAGTCTGGGGGCATAAGATAGTCATTGCAGTGATGTATAACCCACCACAGAACTGCAGGGGGCCAGGAG
>WNWK01022986.1:0-31702 GCA_009830355.1 Cherax destructor
TATTGTAATTTTGAAAATAATTTTTAACTAGAATAAACTCAATAAATTTCTCTAATATTAAGTACATAGTTTTTAAGGACTAGAATAAGCTGCCCCTAATGCCATGGCATGTCAGTGGCTCTCCTTGCACTCAATTTACATTGTAATTTCCCATACCCATGTAACCTGCAATGAAATAAAATTTGTTTGTTTGTTTGTTTGTTTTTTTGGGGTGACGAAGAGAGGTATCAATATGACAGTTTTCTTAACACTATACAGGCTGCCCAAAGAACATTTATCCCATATAAAGAAATTATATCAAATAGAAATGACCCAAAATGGATGAATAATAGGCTCAAGTATCTTTTAGGGCAGAAGAAAGGAATTTATAGGCGCATAAATAGAGGTGAGGGTCATCTTATAAATCAGTATACTGACATTAAGAGGGACGTTGAAAAGGGGATAAGAAAAGCTAAACGGGACTATGAAATTAAAGAATGATATGTGCTCTATTTTTAATAATTATTTTCTCTCGGTTTTCACGCAGGAAGACACTAATAATATCCCAGTAATTAATTTTTACAGAGGCCCAGAAGAAGATAAATTATGTAATATCACAGTCACTAGCGAAATGGTTATGAAACAACTAGACCGACTGAAACAAAATAAATCGTCGGGTCCTGATGAGCTTTTTGCAAGGGTTCTTAACGAATGCAAAATGGAACTCTGTGAACCAATATCTAACATTTTTAATTTATCTCTTCAAACAGGTGTAGTGTCTGATATGTGGAAGATGGTTAATGTAATTCCTATTTTTAAAGCAGGGGACAAGTCACTACCGTCAAATTACCGCCCAATAAGCCTAACCTCAATTGTAGGCAAATTACTAGAGTCAATTATAGCTGATATTATTAAAAGCCATCTAGATAACCATAATTTGATTACTGATACTCAGGATGGATTCACGAGGGGCCGTTCCTGCCTATCTAATTTATTAATCTTTTTTAGTAAAGCTTTTGAGGCTGATGAAAATTAGACACATGTGCGACATCTGTGTATCATTATTGTAGATGTTTCGCCATCCAGTGGCTTTATCAATACAGATTCTAGGACATAACTTGAAGACAGTAGAACTATATACAAAAGATGAGGTAATCAGTCCCTCGGCCTTGGAGTTGGTGTGAACAGCACCGTAGGTGTGGAGATTCTGAAGAACAGGCGAACGAACGAACAAGTGCAGGTAAGATCCCAATGGGATGAGCGGGGAAGACGGGACAGACGAAGAATAGCGCTGGGCTTAACCCAGCAGCTAAGGCGAACTTGGGACAGACTTGAGAACAGGAATAGCAGGTTCTTC
This sequence comes from Cherax destructor, assembly GCA_009830355.1. Taxonomy (NCBI): domain Eukaryota; kingdom Metazoa; phylum Arthropoda; class Malacostraca; order Decapoda; family Parastacidae; genus Cherax; species Cherax destructor. The sequence goes on from WNWK01022986.1 coordinate 1,337, forward strand.
TGTTGGTAAGACTCCAGTGGGGTGAGCAGGGAAGACGGGACAGTCTGAGATTAGTGCTAGAGAGGAGTGTAGAAATTGTTAAGTAAAAGGACACAAATGCAACTAATGAGACATTTTATTGTGGCAACGTTTCGCTCTCCAGGAGCTTTGTTAAGCCGTTACAAACAATGCATGGACACACATGGTATATATAGGTTCAGGGTGAGGTGTAATACTAGTGGTGGTAGAGGTAGTAGTGATATAAGTCGTAGTAGTAGTAGCAATACAATAATGTAGAACAATCAACTTGCACATGAGTAAAAGGTGATAAAAACAATTACTTGGGTAGTATAAAAATAGGTTAGACAAATATTTCTGTTGGAGGTTGGAAAAGAGAAGACCTGTAGCAGTGTTTCACATCCGCGATGCACTGTTGTAGTAACATCAGGAGAGACTATGTGATGGTAGGGTTTACTGTTTTCAGGAGGATTCTTGCTAAGACTTCAGAGATGGTAAAGCTGCCTTTGTTTTGTTTAATTGTGTTAGAAACAGCGATAAGTGCTGATTCAAGGCACTTGCGTCTGCGGAAATCAGTTTCTTTGATTACTAATCGGGAGTCTTTGAATTTCATGAGATGATTGGAGGAATTTCGGTGTTGTACGCAGGCGTTGTTCAGGTTATCGTTCCTACATGCAATAATGTGTTCTTTGAGGCGTGTTTCGAGGTTTCTTGCTGTTTCTCCTACATAAATCTTGTCGCAACCTATTTTTATACTACCCAAATAATTGCTTTTATCACCTTTTACTCATGTGCAAGTTGATTGTTCTACCTTATTGTATTACTACTACTACGACTTATATCACTACTACCTCTACCACCACTAGTATTACACCTCTACCTGAACCTATATATACCCTATGTGTCCATGCATTGTTTGTAACGGCTTGACAAAGCTCCTGGAGAGCGAAACGTTGCCACAATAAAATGTCTCATTAGTTGCATTTGTGTCCTTTTACTTAACATATTGTCGGTAATTCTACCAATATTAATACAGTGTAGAAATTGAGCTAAGGCGAACGCGGGTCAGAGGGACGAACAGCTCAAGGTACCTGTCATAGAATCCAAAGGTTATTTGTAAATAGGGTTAGGAGCAGGATCATACAATGAGTAGAAAAGGTTGTGTTGGTTTATGGGTCTGCGAATGTCTTCGTCAAGGAGAGAGGTCCAGTAGTCATGTCGTGTCTCAAGTTTGTTTATCTGTCTGTCACTGAGAGTCTTCCAGCGTAAACCAGCGTAAACCAGCAAATAGTAGAGCCCACAAGATTAGAGAATACGCTGGACCTCATCTTCACCAACAATGATGATCTGATACGAATTGTCATCATATCAAAAACAATATACTCAGATCACAACATAATAGAGGTCCAGACATGCATGCGGGGAGCCCCAGATCAACAAAATATGATCAGCCGCGAGGGAGCTTTCTCCAAATTCAACTTCAATAACAAAAACATAAGGTGGGACCAAGTAAACCAAGTCCTAAATGATATAAACTGGGAAGATTGCCTAAGCATCACGGATCCCAACCTATGTCTAGAACAAATTAACTATGTGGTACTTAAGGTTTGCTCAAGGCAAATTTCCTTAAGGAAAAGGAGGAGAAGATGCAAACTAGAAAGAGAGAGGCGCTCCCTATACAGGCGAAGGCAAAGAATAACGGAGTGGCTACAAGAGGCCAATATCTCTGAAATACGTAGGGAGACACTAGTCAGAGAAATAGCAAACATCGAATTAAAACTAAAGGAATCTTACAGGAATCAAGAGACACGGGAAGAACTAAAAGCCATAAATGAAATTGAAAGAAACCCTAAGTATTTCTTTTCCTATGCAAAATCAAAGTCGAGAACAACAACCAGTATTGGCCCCCTTCTTAAACGGGATGGGTCCTACACAGATGACAGCAAGGAAATGAGTGAGTTACTTAAATCCCAGTATGACTCAGTCTTTAGCGAGCCACTAACCAGACTGAAAATCGAAAACCTAAATGAATTTTTTATGAGAGTGCCACAGAACTTGACAGACGCATGCCTTTCTGACATCACCACGACGCCAAATGACTTCGAAAAGGTAATAAATGACATGCCCATGCACTCCGCTCCAGGCTCATACTCATGGAACTCCGTGTTCATCAAGAACTGCAAGAAGCCCCTATCACATGCTTTTAACATCCTATGGAGAGGGAGCATGGACACTGGGATCGTCCCGCAGCTACTAAAAACAACAGACATAGCCCCGCTCCACAAAGGGGGCAGTAAAGCAATAGCAAAGAACTACAGACCAATTGCGCTAACGTCCCATATCATAAAAATCTTTGAAAGGGTTCTAAGAAGCAAGATCGCCACCCATCTTGATACCCATCAATTGCACAACCCAGGACAGCATGGGTTTAGAGCAGGCCGCTCCTGTCTGTCCCAACTACTGGTCCACTACGACAAGGTCCTGGATGCTCTAGAAGATAAACAGAATGCAGATGTTATATACACAGATTTTGAAAAAGCCTTTGACAAGTGTGACCATGGTGTAATAGCACACAAAATGCGTGATAAAGGAATAACAGGAAAAGTTGGTAGATGGATCTATAATTTCCTAACAAGTAGAACACAAAAAGTAGTAGTCAACAGAGTAAAGTCTGAGGCAGCTACTGTGAAAAGCTCTGTTCCACAAGGCACAGTACTTGCTCCCATCCTATTCCTCATCCTCATATCAGACATTGACAGGGATATAAGCCACAGTGCTGTGTCTTCCTTTGCAGATGACACCCGAATCTGTATGACAGTGTCCACCGTTGAAGACACTGCAAGACTCCAAGCAGACATAAACCAAATCTTTAAATGGGCTGAAGAAAACAATATGAAGTTCAATGATGAGAAATTTCAATTACTCAGATACGGAAAACGTGAAGAAATTAAAATCTCATCGGAGTACAAAACTAATTCCAACTACACAATAGAGCGAAAAACTAATGTCAAAGACCTGGGAGTGATCATGTCAGAGGATCTCACCTTCAAGGACCATAACAAAGTAGCAGTTGCATCTGCTCGAAAAATGACAGGATGGATAATGAGAACCTTCAAAACCAGGGATGCCAAGCCCATGTTGACACTTTACAGATCGCTTGTTCTATCTAGGCTGGAATATTGCTGCACACTAACTGCACCTTTCAAGGCGGGTGAAATTGCTGACCTTGAAAATGTGCAGAGAACCTTCACCGCACGCATAAGTGCGATAAACCACCTCAACTACTGGGAACGCTTGAAGTTCCTAAACCTGTACTCTCTAGAATGCAGGCGGGAGAGATACATTATTATATACACATGGAAAATTCTCGAGGGCTTAGTACCAAACTTGCACACGAGAATCACTCCCTACGAAAGCAAAAGACTCAACAGGCGATGTAACATCCCCCCAATGAAGAGCAGGGGTGCCACTAGCACGTTGAGGGACAACACAATAAGTGTCAGGGGCCCAAGATTGTTCAACTGCCTCCCAGCATACATCAGAGGGATTACCAACAAACCCATGGCTGTCTTCAAGCAGGCACTGGACAGGCACCTAAAGTCGGTACCTGACCAGCCAGGCTGTGGTTTGTACGTTGGACTGCGTGCGGCCAGCAGTAACAGCCTGGTTGATCAGGCTCTGGTCCAACACGAGGCCTGGTCACAGACCGGGCCGCGGGGGCGTTGACCCCTGGAATTCTCTCCAGGTAGACTCCAGGTAGGCATGGAGAGACTCGCTTGTGGCGAAGTCCTCCCATCTGACATCAAGCACCCAGCGCAGAGCCTTGTTCTGGACACGCTGCACTTTAATATTATTAGTCGATCGTGATAACGGTCCACCACTCTATCATACACACCGGCAGACAGGAACTTAACGAAGATATGGTACACTTCATTCAATGAAATCCCATATAATTCTTGATTCTGGATTTCATACGTGTCTCTGATTATACTGGGTAGCAAAATATCCACATTACTTGGCATTATAGCCCCCTTCACAATTTCCAAACAGACAGTATTGATCCGCCTCTTGCATCATTCCACCATCTTGTGAAAATATCAAAGTTTCACAAGCGACCGCCAGGGACCTGAGCAGAAACACCTTCTCAGTAAGAGAGCTGGGCAGGGAATGATATCTTATTATGCACCCCATACCCATCCAGTGGGTGGTAGTCAAAAGATTACAGAGGTACATAATGGGTCAAGGGACTGGGCCCCAAAGTTATGATAGCTGAACAAGTTACAAAGTTAATGAACCATTCACACGTCAACACCTAGTAACAACTGCAATGAGTTATTAATGCAAATATTAGCTTTATTTGCAGTAAGAAAAGTCTGGGTATTCTTCCAGAATGGTTTGTAATATGCCACTGTGGATAAAATACTTTGACATATCTTGAACATTTCTGAGTGAGTTGTCTCTGATTTCATTAATTATATCACACTCCAGTACATAATGACGCAGGGTGTGACAATAATCCAACTGGCAAAGTTTACATTTTGTTTGGTCTACATCTGGTGGTGGTGATTTAACCTGCCAAAGATACTTGTAACCCAGCCGGAGGCGGGCGGTAGTGACATCCAAGAGTCTGCTTATTTTGTTGGATGCACCATAGACATGTGGCTCCTCCTGCATGATAGAATGATGATAGATGGACTGACTGGTGTCAATCTCCCTGAGTCTTAAGTCAATAAAGTTCAGTTGAAGTTCTTTTCGTATTATTGTTCTCAAACTGCTGACAAGCCAAGATTGTAATCTACTCTCTCTTGGAAAGCATAAAACTTAGCCAATTCATCAGTTCTATCATGCATCTGGAGACCAATGTGAGATGGAATCCACAACATGTGCACTCTGACTCCACCTACTATATTACAGTATTTCTGGCTCCTGACACAAGCATGCAACAATTTATACTTAATGAGTTGAGAGTATTTATAGATGATAGAGAATCAGTTAAAGAGTATCAGCTTTCAATACATGGATGCATTTGAGTGCAAGGAGTTTGACAAACAGTTCTGTTTGAAGGGTAGAGGCCCAGTTATTGATGCGTGCTCCAATTTCTTTGAGAGCCATCACTGCATGTACCTTGCGTTTGCTCATTTTATAAGCCTCTGCAATACCCTATCTGCTTTAAATAATTTTAGAAACTGATCCCTGAATTTGATATTGTTTAATATCTTGGCAGTTATCCATGGTTTAGTTCTGTGTTTAATCCTAACCTCTTTAACTGGTGCAATATTATCAAGGATGGCAGTGAACATGTTTTGAATTTTTCCCAGGTATTATTTACGCCCATGCATCTTGTTGTCACTGCCTGATCAAAATTGTGTAACTTATTTACCAGAATTTCTTTGCTGTAATTTCTAGTTGACCTTATTTTTATTGTCCTGTGTAGTCGTATCCGTTCTCTAATGATTTTCCAGGTGCAATAAATGATAAAATGATCACTAAGACCTGTGGTAATGACCCCTTATTGACTAATGTTATAAGAGTGGTTACAAAGTACGAGAGGCCCTGCCTTACGGCGTTCCGTTAATATGGACATTTCAAATTATGAACAAAATCCACAATACGGCTCCCCCACCTGACTTGCTAATACCATCACCGAGCACCACACGATTTGTTTCCATTCTCTGTGAGCATACATCTCTCCAGTATGACTGGAAGCTTTCCAAAATTTCAGGTGTTTTAAAGTTATTTCATATTTTATATATACTACTCTGATAATTATACTAATGTGAACCTGTACCTAAATCAACTTACACACTGTGCTGGCGTGCAGGTACACGTTAAATCACTCAGCATGATTCCTTTTAAAAATGGTGAGTTACATTCCTAAGCCCAATTAACAAAATGCATTTCGCCCAATATCTCTTACTAGCTGCTTGTGTAAAATATTCGAGAGGATGATTCTTAATCGTCTCATGTACAGAATCAAACAATATTTGTCTCCCCGGTTGCATGGTTTCATGCATGGAAGGAGTGTGCATCATTGCATAGCCACCTTTCTCACTCTTCACACTGACAGCTCATACACTACTTTCCTTGACCTTAAATCTGCTTTTGATGTAGCCAACCGACATGTAATCATTAGTGAACTTGCCAGAATGATTGTTGGAGGATGGCTTCTCCGCTGGATTAAAGGCTACCTCTCCAGCAGATTGTCTTCTGTGTTGTTCCAGCGGCATAGAAATGTAACTATAGACTTTGAATTAGGAACCCCACAGGAAGGTGTGCTCAGTCCCACCCTGTTCAATATTCTAATTAATGCTTTACTTAATGCTATGCCTAGCCAGCATCATCATATGATTAGTTTTGCTGACGATATAATGATTCACACCACCGGATTCTCCAACACCCAAAACATCCTTAACCATGTACTAGCCTCGTGTCAGGACCTGGGGTTGATAATCTCTACTGGTAAAACAAAGATACTCAATATGCGTCCTCCTTGACCGAGAGGCACAGTTCGCCAGATCCAGTTGCATGATGGGTCTCTTCTAGAATATGTAACCAGATACAGGTATCTAGGCTTTGAGGTCCCACTACTTGGACCTGTTGTAACGAGACTTTGTCGCCAATACAAAGAAAGGCTGAGAGCACTTATAGTTGTGGCAGGGTTTCACCCCAGGTATGGTGCTAATGTTAAAATTGTGTCACACTGGAAGCTTGGAGGGCTGGAAAAACTGCAGAACGAAGCAATAAGGATCATCCTAGGATGCCCTCGTACTGTCAAAATTTTCAATATGCGGAAAGAACTTGATATTCCAAGCAATCAGAGATCGTGTTACTGAAAGAAATATCCTCAATGGAAATAAGTCACTTTGTCTGACTTGTTTGTTTTATCTTAGGTTATCTATATATATGCTGCTATGTATGATAATCTATGTAACTGTATTTGTGTATACCTGAATAAACTTACTCATCGGGGTGAATATACTCAGGCAAACCCATTCAAATCCCTGCACAGAAGCCCTCCACGCTTCCCTCAGCACGTGTGAACACATCTCCAGATCAAAAAATCAAATAAAAAATAAAAAACATTATTTCTTTGCTAAGGTTACAATGTGTGTTTACATTTCATAATTTGATTGGTACGAAGAAACAATTATCATGCCGAGGCATTTCAGGCAGACTTAACCTAATACTTAAAGACTACTTCAGTCTAGACAGGTGAAGAGTGGTAGATTACATTATTATAATAAAAAAGAAGCACTAAACAACAAGGGTTATACAGCGAAGCAGGGAAGGAAAGGATACAGGGGTATTGGGTAGCAAGAGGGAGAGGGATGATTATTAGGTTATGGAGTGCGGTGGATAGTGCAGGGGTAGAGAGTAGCAAGAGATTGAAGTAGAAAGGACTGAGGGGAGTACTAGAGGCATCATCTTCAGAGTTTGCGTAATAAATCAGTTGCTGTCAAAAAGTCAATGAGAGAGTCTGAATTAAAGGAGGGTCCATCAGCAAGAAGGGAAGGTAAAGAAAGGGCTGCAGAGCGAAGACACCGTTGGAGGTAAATCCTGCGTGCTCGTTGATAGAGTGGACAGTCCAACAGAATGTGGCTAACAGACACTGGAACCTGACAATTCTCACAGAGAGGAACAGGGCGGCTCTCCATGAGATACCCGTGAGTAAGACGAGTGTGGCCGATGCTAAGACGGGAGAGAGTAGTCTCCCAACCTCGACATTGATGACAAGAAGACAGCCAGAAGCCTATACTCGGTTTAATAGAATGAAATTTGTTATGCAGCAGATCAGACAAACGTTGCTGCCAACTGGTGCGAAGGTGGGTATCAGTTACAGCAAAATAGTCTGTGAATGGAACACCTCTATATGAAACTGGGAAGTCATGTACTGCTGACCGCGCAGCAGTGTCTGCCTGTTCATTGCCCTGTACGTCAACAAGACCAGGGACCCAACAAAAAACAAGATCTTTGTGCTTGCTACAGATAGGGCATAACCAGAGTTGGATACGAAGAACTAGGGGGTGAGGTGTATCAAATTTTCAGATAGCCTGTAAAGCACTAAGGGAGTCTGAAACGACCACAAATGGTGACACAGGAATAGATGCAATACTGATAAGTGCTACAGGAATGACATACAATTCAGTCAAAAAAATGCTAGCCAAGGATAATAAATGCCCTCGCACGACACTGTCCGGAAACATTGCTGTGAATCCGACGCCGTCAGAAGACTTAGAACCATCGGTGTGCACTGTGATGACATGAGAATGAGAGTGGAAGTGGTCTAGAAAAAGAAACCTCTTTAATGGGAGCTTCTTGCCGAGGTAAAGAGGCTATCGGTCTGAGGAATTGGACCTCTTGGTCTTATTCCTCAAACCGAATCTAATTACCCCCAATCTCCCCTCCCCTATCCCATTTTCCCTTTCCTCCTCCTCCTCCTCATCCCTCCCTTATTCCCTTCCTATTTTTACCCTGGGAGCTTCTCTCCACAGGCCTTCTAGTTCCTAGGTAGGGGGAAGGGTACCGTGGTCCATCCCATTCCGTTGAGGTTCTTGGCGGTGGTGTAGTTTGCCATGGAATCTGGATCGCCTGGGGATGTCCCGATCCCTCTCCGGTCTCCCGGGGGGTGGCTTTGGGTGTCTTTCGGGAGACGGGTGTATCTCTGGAGGCCACCTTTCGGATTCCGGGGGTGGTGGCCGAAGGAGGTATGCTTTGTGCCAGGTGTCCAACTGCCCTCTCTTTTGTCCACCGAGGTGGCTCGGTGGATGTGAGGTTGCTGCATGAAGGGTAGGGTATGGCACGGGTTCCATGCCGCATCTGCACTACTTGCAGTGCTGAGGTCCTCTTGGGTGTGAAGGGATATTTACCTCCCTTTCATTCCTCCTAGGAGCTATTCCTCCACGTTCCCCCCTTTTTTCTTTTTTTTTTTTTTTTTTTTTTTTTTATTAAAAACAAAAAGAAAGAAGTAACCTAACCATGGACGACCCAATCCATAAACCTACTACCCCCGGGCCCCTTCCTGATACCACACCCTGTTCTGACCCTAACTCATTCTTGGATCACTCTTCGGACACTTCCAATACCCCTGTACCTATTGCTGGTGCCAGTTAATCACCTGCTTCAGGTACCGGGGTTCCAACTGGCCCATTTGATACGTCTGACCTCAGCTCTTCTCTGACCTTGCTTCTGGCTTCTCCCTTTACGGTGCGGCAATTTTCAGGTTGCTCGCCCGTCCCACATCGGACCAACTCTGGTCCCACACCTAAATGATGGTACTGCATTACCTCATTCTCATTCAGCTCATAAACGACCAGCTCATCACGCACTCCCCTTAAACACTGTTTCACTCTACACAATGGACTAAGTTTTTTACTCTGAGACCGAATTCTTCTACTGCCTATCTTTCCAATCATAGTATTGGTAAGGCGCTCTCAAAAGCGGCACACGCATTGTCACGTTCCAGAATGCTGGCCAAGCTCGCGATCTTTCTCTCCTTACGACCATCGATGCTATCCCTGTCACTATTGAAAAACATAATTCTCTCATACCAATGTCCAACAGAATTTCCAAATATGTGGTGGTGACATTCTGGAGCAGCTTGAGCTCCAAGACCTTCCAATACTCAAAGTTGACACTTTTGTCCTCCCTGCCCATCGGCAAAGACGTTATCCTTGCAATATTGCTCACTAACATTTGACTGCCGTGACCTTCCGCCCTCGGTCTACATTGCGAGATACCATTTACAAGTTCGAAAGGTGATCCCTACACCGCAACAGTGTAGAAACTGCTGGCGTTTTGGTCATCCAGCGAAATATTGCAGGTCCATGGCCGAATGCCCAGTCTGTGGTGCCAACGACCATGCCAATCCTTCTTGTAGTCTACCTCCCTCTTGCCTTAATTGTCGTGAGGCGCTCCCATCTTACTCTCGCCATTGTCAAGTTTACTTAAATGAGCGTGAAATCCGTTGTCTCAAAGAGGCAGAAGACTTCCCATATGCCATGGCTGTCTCTCATCTACGCCTTCAAGGGAGACTTCCCCATATTTCCTATTCTCACGTTGCTAAACGTTCCCCCACTTCTGGGGTCCCAACTTCCCAAGCTGAAAGTGTCCCCCAGGGATGTGTTCTGAGCACAACACTCTTTCTCCTTGCTATAAATGATCTGGCATCTATTCTCCCATCCAATATTTGGTCATTGCAATATTTGGTCATTGCAGTTTTGCTCCAGCATGCTATCAACCGGGTTTCCGATTGGGCCACCACTCATGGGTTTAAATTTTCTAGTAGCAAAACTCACCATATTACGTTCACTAGATGTGGTCTCTGATCATCCATTGTACCTATACGGCTCACGTATCCCAGAACGTGATACAGTCAGGTTTCTCGGCCTCCTGTTTGACCGTCAATTGTCCTGGAAACCTCACATTACCTCTCTGAATGCAACTTGTCATAGCTGGCTGAACCTCCTTAAAACCCTAGCACCTCTTTCATGGTGGGCTGGTCGTAGAACTCTCCTTCGTCTGCATTCAGCCCTAATTTCATCGAAACTCGATTATGGTGACCAGATATATTCGGCGGTCTCCCCTGCTACTGTCTCTAGCCTTAATCCCATCCATCACCAGGGATTTCGTTTATGCCTTGGTGCTTTTCGTTCTTCCCCGGTTGAGAGCCTCTATGTAGAAGCGAACATTTCATCCTTGTCCGATCGCCATGATGCTCATTGCCTTCGCTATTATGTTCGTTCTCATGACCTCCGTAATCCTTCCATGTATAGGATTGTCACAGATATTAGTAGACGCTCTTTATTTGTTCGTTGCCCCTGTTTACTTCGTCCCTTTTCTCTTCGCCTACATTCATTCTTGTCTACTCTTCAGCTGCCGCCTTTCTATGTTCATGTGGCATCTCCCTTTTTCCTACCCACTTTGTAAGTTCCCGCTGTCAGTGTCTGTTCTTTTCAACTGTCATGCGCAAAAGCCCAACTGTCTACGGCGGCTTCTCACTCTCTTTTTCTAGACCACTTTCGCTCTCATTCCCATGCCATCGCAGTGTACACCGATGGTTCTAAGTCTTCTGACAGCGTTGGATTCGCAGCAGTGTTCCCAGACAGTGTCGTGCGAGGGCATTTATTATACTTGGTTAGGATTTTTACGGCTGAATTGTATGCCATTCTTGCAGCACTTATCCGTATTGCATCTATGCCTGTGTCACCATTTGTGGTCGTTTCAGACTCCCTTAGTGCTTTACAGGCTATCCGAAAATTTGATACACCACACTCCCTAGTTCTTCGTATCCAACTTTGGTTACGCCGTATCTCTAGCAAACACAAAGATATTGTTTTTTGTTGGGTCCCTGGTCATGTTGACGTACAGGGCAATGAACAGGCAGACACTGCTGCGCGGTCAGCAGTACATGACCTTCCAGTTTCATATAGAGGTGTTCCATTCACGGACTATTTTGCTGTCATTGCTACCCACCTTCGCACCAGTTGGCAACAACGTTGGTCTGACCTGCTACATTAACTTCATTCTATTAAAAGGTTTCTTGCCTTCTTTTTGTCACCAATGTCAAGGTTGGGAGACTACACTCTCCCATCTTCGCATCGGCCACACTCGTCTTACTCACGGGTATCTCATGGAGAGGCTCCCTGTCCCTCTCTGTGAGCATTGTCAGGTTCCAGTATCTGTTTGCCATATTCTGTTGGACTGCCCACTCTATCAACGAGCACGCAGAATTTACCTCCAACGTCGTCTTCGCTCTGCTGCCCTTTCTTTACCTTCCCTTCTTGCTGATGGACCCTCCTTTAATCCTGACTCTCTCATTGACTTTTTGACAGAAACTGACTTACTACACAAACTCTGAAGATTATGCCTCTAGCACTCCCCTCAGTCCCTTCTACCTCAATCTCTTGCTACCCTCTATCCCTGCACTATCCACTGCCCCGCTGCACTCCATAACCTACTAATCATCCCTCTCCCTCTTACTACCCATTCTCTCTGCATCCTGCACTGCCTTGCTGCACTGTATGACCCTTGTGGTTTAGCGCTTCTTTTGATTTTAATAATAATAATAATAGAAAAAGAGAGCGAGAAGCCGTCATAGGTAGATGGGCTTTCGCGCATGGCAGTGGGAAAGAACAGACACAAACAGCTGGAACTTCCCAAGGGGGTAGGGGAAAGGGAGATGATACATGAACATAAAAAGGTGGTAGCTGAAGAGAAGACAGGAGCGAATGTAGGCGAAGAGAAAAGGGACGAAGTAAACAGGGTCGACGAACAAATAAAGAGCGTCTACTAACATCAGTGACTATCCTATACATGGAAGGATTGCGGAGGTCATGAGAGCGAACATAATAGTGAAGGCAATGAGCATCACGGCGATCGGACAAGGATGGAATGTTCGCTTCTACATAGAGGCTCTCAACCGGTGAAGAACGAAAAGCGAGGCAGGTGATGTATGGGATTAAGGCTGGAGAGAGTAGCAGGAGAGGCCGCCGAATATATCTGGTCACCATAATCGAGTTTTGATAATATTAGGGCTGAATACAGGCGAAGGAGAGTTCTACGATCAGCCCCCCATAAAAGATGTGCTAGGGTTTTAAGGAGGTTCAGCCGCCTATGACAAGTTGCCTTCAGAGAGGTAATGTGAGATTTCCAGGACAATCAACGGTCAAACAGAAGACAGAGAAACTTGACCGTATCACGTTCTGGGATACGCGAGCTATATAGGTACAATGGATGATCAGAGACCACTGAACGTCTAGTGAAAGGAATTTGGTGAGTTTTACTACTAGAAAATTTAAACCCATGAGTGGTGGCCCAATTATAAACATGGTTGATTGCATGCTGAGCAAAACTGCAATGAGGTAACAGTCAGCGCCCGCACAAGCTATAGCAAAGTCATCAACATAAAACGATGACCAAGTATTGGATGGAAGAATAGATGCCAGATCATTTATAGCTAGGAGAAAAAGTGTTGTGCTCAGAACACATCCCTGGGGGACACCTTCAGCTTGGACAAAGTCCGGGGAAAGCATATTATTAACCCGAACACGGAAATGTCTCAGTTAAGAAGGTCTTCAGGAAAAATGGCAGATTGCCTTGGAGGCCTAAGGAGTGGGCCTGGGCCAAGATATTATACTCCCAAGTTATGTTATAGGTCTTCTCAAGGTCAAAAAAGATGGCGATAACCGAGTGGTTATTGGTAAAGGCATTACGAATGTACGTATCCAAGTGCAGTAAGGGGTCTATGGTAGAACGGCCCTTACGAAAGTCATATTGACTAATGGAGAGACTATTGTGCGTCTCTAAATACCACATCAAACGTCTATTAACCAGACGTTCCATCACCTTGAAAACTGCACTGGTAAGAGCAATGGGATGGTAGTGGGAGGTATCATGTCCCGTAGTACCTGGTTTGCGGAAAGGTAGAACAATAGCAGACTTCCACAGCTGGGAAAGAACTCCCTGTAACCAAATAAGATTAAATAGTCGTAAGAGGACTGCAAGGGCTGACTGATGTAAATGCTGTAGCATACGAATATGTATGCCGTCTGGCCCAGCTGCCGACGATCGGCAAGTGGAGAGTGTTGCCTCCAATTCCAGAAGTGTAAAAGGCATGTTATAAAATTTTTCTCTGATAGAAGAAAAGTCTAAAGGCTCTAACTCGCTGGCAGACTTAGAAGAAAGAGGGTTTGCTATATCGACACCGGCAACCCGAAGAACAGGAGCCGGGTCGGGGGAGAATTTACCATTCAGTTTCTGTACTTTTTTCCAGAGTGCACTCATCGAGGAAGCCGAAGTGTCGGTAGAAACGTAATCCCGCCAGCAAGTGCGTTTAGCGTCACGGATGACACGGCGAGCAATTGCCCGCCATGTACTGCCCGAGCACAAGCAGGAGACCACCAAGGCACGCACTTCTGAGAATGCTTGCCCGAGGTTTGGGGTATAGAATGTGAAGCTGCAGTTAAGACTGAGGTCGAGAAGAGGTGTAAAATCTCATCAATGGAGGACGAGGAAGGAGCCTCCCGAAAAGCAGAAAGATGTGCGTAAAGGTCCCAATTCGCCCGGTCAAATTGCCAGCGTGGGCTACGAGGAGGTGGTGAATACGAAGGAAAAGTAAGGATGATTGGAAAATGATTGCTGTCATGCAAGTCCGGGAGGACAGACCAGGTGAAGTCTAGTGCAGTTGAGAAAGAGCAGACCGGGAGATCGATGCAAGAGAAAGAATGAGTTCGAGGATCAAAATGGGTGGGAGTACCCATATTTAAAACATGGAGGGGGAGAGAAGCAAGAAAAGCCTCCAACTGAATGCCGTGGGAGTCACAGTGAGACTTCCCCCAGAGAAAATGGTGGGCATTAAAATCGCCAAGTAACAGAAGGGGTGGCGGTAAGGAAGAAACCAGAAAGGCAACATCTGGGATAGACAATGCTCGAGAATTAGAGAGATACAAAGAAAGGATTGTATACCACTTATTCAAGTGGATACAGGCTGCAGTGTAATGCAGCGAAGTATGAACAAAGAGCTGACGGTATGGAATATCAGTGCGTATAAGAAGTACACTTTCATTATTAAAGGTTCCATCGGAAAAAAGATCCGATTGATATAATAAATCATAGCCTGAGAAGGGATGGATAGAAGTGGAGTGTAATTTGGGTTTTTGTAAACAAACACCAACAGGGGAAAACTGGGAGAGCAACACCTGGAGCTCACCCCAGTTACCTCTGAGGCCGCGGATATTCCACTGTAAATAAGCCATGATTTACGAAGAGAAAGATACAAGAAAGCTGAAGGTAGAGGTATCTATGGACAAGTAGTGTTAGAAAAGTCCACATGTGGAGGCAGTGGAAAACTTTTAAGCAGCGAAGGATTGGGGCGCTGCGAAGAAAGGACTTGTGCAGACGTAGAAGAGTGAAGAGAAGGTACAGTTGGTGGAGAGATGTCCATGAAAGGTCTAGTCTCCTCAATATATTCTGAGATAGCTTCAAGTGTTTCAGAAGTCAAGGACGGTGGATGAGGTACAATATTGGAGATTGAAGAAGGAGGGTGAGTAAAGTTCAGGGTGACGATGGACTGTACCAAAGTAGGGGGAAGAAAAGGTAGAAGGAACTGGAGAAGAAGGCTGGGAGAGGACAGGAGAGGAAGAGACCTGGGAGGGGGAAGAAGAGGGAGGAACTGGGGAGGGGATAGGGAAGGAAAGAAATGTATGAGGAGGATGAACCTCCACACTCGTAACAGCCAGTTGGGGGTGAAGAACCAGGTACAGAGACTGTGGAAGGAAAAATGAGCAGGTTGTTAAAATCTCCTTTCACCCCGAAAGGAGATTTTAACAATTGGGAAGTTTTGGACTTCGGAGAGGGAGAGGGGCGATGGGGAGTAGGTGATATACGAGATCGTGTAGACACAGAAACTTGTGAGTGAGAAGAGGAAGAGGTGAGAAGAGAATGAGGTGCCAAGGTAGGGACCTCTGAGTCCAGGACAGCAAAAGAATAAGAGACAGGGATGACTGTGGAATAGGGGACCACAGAGGCTGCTGCAGAAGTTGGGACCCCAGAGGAGGGGGAACGTTTAGCAACCCGAGAATATGAAATACGGGGAAGTTTTCCTTGAAGGCGTAGATTAGAGACTGCCATAGTATATGGGAGGCCTTCTGCCTCTTTGAGACAACGGATTTCACGATCATTTAAGTAAAATTGGCAACGGCGAGAGTAAGATGGGTGAGCCTCACGACAATTAAGGCAAGAGGGAGGTAGACAACAAGATGTATTGGTATGGTCGTCGGCACCACAGACTGGACATTCAGCCATGGACCTGCAGTATTTTTGTGGATGACCAAACCGCCAGCACTGTCTACACTGTTGCGGTGTAGGAATCATCTTTCGAACTTGTAAATGGTGTCCTGCAATATATACAGAGGACGGAAGCTCACCGCAGTTAAAAGTTAAGCAGGGAGCAGGGAGGACGTAAGTGTCTGCTTTGAGGATAGGGAGGTCTTCGAGCTCAAGTTGTTCCAGAATGTCTGCACCACATGTTTGGAAATTCTGTTGGACAATGGTATGGGATGGAATGACAGTACCACTACATGAATTGAGAGAATGATGTTTTTCAATAGTGATAGGAATAGCATCTATGTTGGTAAGGAGAGAAAGATCACGAGCTTTGCTAGCATTCTGGACTGTGATGATGCGTGTGCCGATCTTGAGAGCATGAAACGATATATCTTTACCAACATGGCGTAGGAGAGCTTTGCAAATACTATGATCGGAAAGATAGGCAGAAGTCGGTCTTAGAGTAAAAAACTTAGTCTTTTCTGAGCTGAATGAGAATGAAGAGATGAAGTATCATCAGGTAAGGGTCTTGGGCGTTTAGATGTGGGACCGGAGTTGGTCCGACATGGGATGGGCAGACGATTCGAAAATTGCCGCACCGTAGAGGGAGAAGCCGGAAGCATAGTCGAAGAAGAGGTCAGACATATCGAAGGAGTCAGTTGAAACCCCGGTACCTGAAGAAGGTGACGAAACGGCACCAACAAGATTTACAAGGGTATTATAAATGGCCAAAGATTGGTTCAGTAACGAGGCAGGATTGGAACTGGGTGCGGTATCAGGAAGGGGCCTGGAGGTAGAAGGTTCATGGATTGGGAACTCCATGGGTAGGTTACTTCCTTCTTTCTCTTTTTTAGAAAAAAAAGAAAGAAAATAAAATAAAAAGAAAAAGAATAAAAAAAGAGGAACTGGAGGATTAGCTCCTAGGAGGAAGGAAAGGGCCGTAAATCTTCCTCTGCGCCCAAGAGGACCCCAGCACCGCAAGTAGTGCAGATGCGGCATTGGAAACCGTGCCAGTAAACCAGCAATCCGGGATAGCAACCTCACATCCACCGAGCCACCTCGGTGGACAAAAGAGAGGGCGGCCGGACACCCGCCACAAAGCATACCTCCTTTGGCCACCACCCCCGGAATCCGAAAGGCAGCCTCCAGAGATACACCCATCACCCAAAAGATACCCAAAGCCACCCCTTAGGGGACCGGAGAGGGAGCGGAACATTCCCAGGCGATCCAGATTCCATGGCAAACTACACCATCGCCAAGAACCTCAATGGAATGAGATGGACCACGGTACCCTTCCCCCTACTTAGGAGCCATTATGCCATAGGGGAGAATCCCAAATGCTGGGAGGGGGAGGGGAGGATGGGGTAAGGGAGGGGAGTGGGGGTAATTAGGTTCGGTCTAAGGAAGGAGACCAAAAGGTGTAATTCCTCAGACCAAGAGCCTCTTCACCACGCCAAGGAGCCCCCTTGAAGAGAATCTTTTAGTTATAGAAGAAATAAATTTATTGTCCAGTGTATCAGATTATCTTTCACTTCAATAAAAACATTTGTTCACTCATAAGATGTTTTACCCATTGATTTATAAACGAATAAGGAAGTTATAGCAAGGAAATTAATACATGAAATAAATAAAACACAATGTTGCTTTACAAAAAAACTGATTACAATTGTAATATACATTCAGGATTGTTCAAATCAGATCAAAATATATCACGGGTGGGGATTGAACTCGCGGCAAGCGAGTAGTAAAACTCCAGGGCAGCGCGTAAGCCACTGGGTCAGCTGGCTACAATAAGATTCATCCACCATAGGGAGGTTAGCACAGGCCACCACTGTGACCACAAATGCATAATTTTAGATTCATTGATGAAACGTAAAATTTGTGAGGATTATAAACTGTTGACAAATTTAACATTAACTGAATGTTTGAATGTTTATTGAATGTTTGAATGTTTATTGAATGTTTATTATGACTTTCAGTGACCTGACTAAAAACTTCTGCCTTTTTTTTTATCATTCAAAAAGAAAATTAAAATATTATGTAATCATATTTTCATATTTCATAAGTTCTTTGTCAAAAGATTTGATTTTCTTTATAGTTTTCAAATATATATCTCACGTAGATATATTTACAATAACCTTCAACATTAAGTTTATTAGGTACAGATACACAAAAGTGCAATTGTCACATATAGTAACATATATAAATTACTTAGAATAACCCCCCTTCCCCCCAAAAAAAAAGTAAAGTGACTTAATTCCATTAGGGTGATATTACAATTTACGTGTGTAACAATCAGATATTTAAGAATATCGGTGCTACATGCCCAGTCAAACATCACTAGTGGGTTTTATTAAGTAAATACATGCAGGGAGGGGAAAATGGAGAGTATATAGTATTTTTAGGGAGTATCAGACAATTTTTTTTGAGATGGAGTACCGTAGCTCATTGGTCATAGCATTACGACTACCAGGTTCTGGTTTAGATTCAAAGGCCAGGTAAAATTCAAAGGCCAGGTAAAATTCAAAGGCCAGGTAAAATTCAAAGGCCAGGTAAAATTCAAAGGCCAGGTAAAATTCAAAGGCCAGGTAAAATTCAAAGGCCAGGTAAAATTCAAAGGCCAGGTAAAATTCAAAGGCCAGGTAAAATTCAAAGGCCAGGTAAAATTCAAAGGCCAGGTAATATTCAAAGGCCAGGTAAAATTCAAAGGCCAGGTAAAATTCAAAGGCCAGGTAAAATTCAAAGGCCAGGTAAAATTCAAAGGCCAGGTAAAATTCAAAGGCCAGGTAAACGTCAAAGGCCAGATAAAATTCAAAGGCCAGGTAAAATTCAAAGGCCAGGTAAAATTCAAAGGCCAGGTAAAATTCAAAGGCCAGGTAAAATTCAAAGGCCAGGTAAAATTCAAAGGCCAGGTAAAATTCAAAGGCCAGGTAAAAATCATGGGCAAGTTTTCTAGGTTTCTTATATTTCTGTTCGCCTAGAGTGGTGAGGTAAAAAATAATATTAATTGACTCTAGTGGGTAAAATTCTTAACCAAAATTTGCAATGTAAATACTTGAGACACCAAAAGTTGCAATGCAAATACTTGAGACACCAAAAGTTGCAATGCAAATACTTGAGACACCAAAAGTTGCAATGTAAATATTTGAGACACCAAAAGTTGCAATGCAAAAACTTGAGACACCAAAAGTTGCAATGTAAATACTTGAGGAACCAAAAGTTGCAATGTAAACGCTTGAGACACTGTAACCCTCCATGAATTCCTAACCTGGACCAAAATAACAATGTTGCAGAAACTAGAGACCCGCTGGAAACATCCAAGAGTACAGTGTATTGTATCTAATAAAACTTTATAGAAAACAATGATCTGAGGAATTCGATGGTACCAGTTAGACTATTTTGCTAGTCACGTCTAGTAAGGGTATAATAAAAAAATCGAAAAACTTGTTTACAATATATTAATTCCACACAAATATTTCATTGAAAAATCATACAAAATATCTCCAGGTGTATGAAAATTAGATTAAGATTGTATACAATTAGAATCTGTATTATTTTTATTGGTAGGATGAGTATTTGTAGGTGGAATGACCAGGAGATCGTAATGAGTAACAATTATGTTGGAATGAGACTGGCGTATAAAGATAGATTTACGGTCGCAGTAGTGTTCATGTGCACATCAGGCTCGTAGTGCGCACATCAGGCTCGTAGTGCACACATTAAGCTTGTAGTGCACACATTAAGCTTGTAGTGCACACATTAAGCTTGTAGTGCACACATTAAGCTTGTAGTGCACACATTAAGCTTGTAGTGCACACATTAAGCTTGTAGTGCACACATTAGGCTCATAGTGCACACATCAGGCTCGTAGTGCGCACATCAGGCTCGTAGTGCACACATTATGCTCGTAGTGCACACATTAGGCTCGTAGTGCGCACAATAAGCTAGCATGGTACAGTGGTGAATGCACTGGACTGCTTGTTTTAGAACTGCCTTGCCATGGATCGAACCCCAACTCTTTCAGTAACAGATATGTTTCAAGTGAATTCAACTTTTTTTTCCACTACCTGGATTTACTTTTAGTAATGACACATTAAAGCAGCACATTAATATATGCCTAAATATTTGTAAACATTACGTTCATTAATGAGATAATTTACACTGAAGACACAATGCAGACATTTACTTATGACATCAATCGTTTAAATTATCTTCTTGTAGAATTTGTCGTCTGAAGGGGATGTAAGCAATGACGATAGGTCTGTTATTTTCGTTGAAAATTAAGGGTAAGCACTCGACGGAGAGATGAGAGGCTTCCAGGACAGTCATATTCTCACCTGTCATGCTGAAAGGACAGAGGAACCTCCTGTTACTTCCTGCAGGGAGGTTATATCTGACGTTTGCCACCATGCAGTCTTCCTCCAACTCATCAAGAGATCTTTTATAGTCGATGTGGCTGGAGAACGATCCATTGTCATCGACATAAGTGGCCGGGTGTTCATTTGTTCTTAAGTAGGTAGATGATGATCCGTTGGTGGGAGGGTAGAAGACTGAGGCAGCGTTGGCGTTGAAGCTATTACTAACAGACGCTGAAGCATCAACGTGAATGTTTGTAGACGGGTTTGTTTTTGTAGGATTAGTGTCGGATTTATTAAATTTGAGGCTAACGAGCGATGATTTATCACCCTTGAAGTGTGTAGTTGACGATTCATTAACATCAAAATATGCAGTCGAAGACCCGTTGGTAGTGAAGAACGTGATCGAAGTCCCATCATCGAAGTATGAGGATGAAGACTCGTTTATGCGGAAGAATCTGGGCGATGATCCATCAGCATCCAGATACTTAACGACAGATTCACTGGACAAATGTTCACCACTTAAGGAATCAGTGGCATTTTCGGCTTCTAAACTTGCGAAATGTTTTACTGGTGAGGAAACATTTTTGTAAATTTCTGATATCACGTCTGATAAATGGCTCTCAGTTTTTATAGGCCTAGAAGATATGACAAATGATAATGCAGCCGTGAAGCTGAGCATTATGCAGGACATTAGAAGAAACACTGACATCATGATAGCACGAGAAGCTACTAGTAATCCTAGCAGTCGTCAGGCTTGTGTGTCAGCTTGTGATAGTGTGCTGGGGAGCATTGCTGACGCCGTCTTATAAACACATCAGCGTGGGAATTTATTTGAGGGTGACCTACAGCATGGAAATGCGAAATCTGGGAGCCTTCGAGAGTGCGGCACGTTTGTCATCAACGATAAACGTTTAGGAATTCAGAATTCATTGCCCTTGTATCATAGCAGAAGGATATCCTGTTATTCACATTTTCGTGAAATGAAGATTGTTAATTTGGGGAAAGAGGGAGATGGCTGCCCCTTCTTCATCTCCAGACCTCTGAAGGAAAAACTTCTGGTATTAGACTGTATGTTAGTTGATGTTCGTTGATGGCAATTATGTTAGCAAGACTGTTCAACTGCCTCCCAGCCTTCCCTGGCTGTCTTCAAGAAGGCACTGAACAGGCACCTAAAGTCAGTACCTGACCAACCAGGCTGTGGTTCGTACGTCAGTTTGTGTGCGGCCAACAGTAACAGCCTGGTTGATCAGACCCTGATCCACCATGAAGCCTGGTCTGACCGAGCCGCGGGGGCGTTGACCACCGAAACCCTCTCCAGGTAAACTCCAGGTAAGACACTTGGAACACCTTTACTACGTACACTTCGCTTTAAGTTCACTATAACAATGACTTGCTCTACATCAAATATTCTTTAATAAGGATTTTAGGCTACTTATGCTTAACAATTTGGCTTCAAGTTAGTGTTAACTGCCTGATAATCTGGTCTAGGCGTATCGTTTCCAGCCTAATTTTTCCCTGAGATCTTGTTCAATCAACTTTCCTTAAATATATGATACTTCTGGGTCATTATCAAACCTAGACTTACCCACGTATCAGGTTAAATTGTGATGCATCTTATCGTATACGGAAAGACTATCAGTAAATCAATGTATAGCGAAAAAAATATATAGAAACATCGGTGTCGTAGATAGACTTGCGTTAAGCTAAATAATATCACTTAATTTTCCTGGCGGGAAACCTCTGGTTGGCGTCCACACAGGAAATGACGTTTGTTGTTGCACTCTACGGCTTTAAATATTTATCTCTGAGGTACTGGGAACGTTATAGATACGCGTAATAGATCCAGGAAAAATGCCCAGACCGTCGGGGCCCATTACTTCGGCACCATTACGTCGATGCCCAGTTCTTAAACCGATTACGTCGGGTAAGTTTGTTCAGGTATACACAAATACAGTTACATATATTATCAGACATAACAGCATATGTGTAGAGAACTTAGGATAACCCAAAAAAGTCAGTGACTTATTTCCATTGAAGTCCTTTTCTTACCTTATCAATAATATTACATTAATATAAAAGATCAAATGTGGCAGATAAGAAACTATATAAAAATGACATATAAAACAAATTATATAAAATACTGAATAAAAGATGATAAAGATAGAATGAGTAGAACACAAGAATTATGACAATATAAAAAATAACGAAAAATACCAAATTTTAATAGATTTCACTCTGACAATTAATTATCAATCTGTTGGAATACAGTGAAAAATAGAGGACAATGAATATATATCAGAAATTAATAAACATTCTAGGGAATGAATTTATTGTCCCAATAATAGATGTTGGTAGGGGCTTGTCCTCCTTGGTGGGACAACCAGACAGCCATTGCAAAGAGCAGTAGGTAGTGCCAAGTTCTGCTGCTTGCAGGGGCACCATTGACTCTCCCCAAGAGGTCAGCGACTTTGCTAGTAGCCCGAGGGAGAGCTGCTTTGGGGATGTGTCAGCATCCTGGTGGACATTAATTTGATTACAGATCCCAGGTCCTCTGTAGAGGTGCAGTCGCGGTAGCTGTCAGTGCTGTCTGCTGGGAGGGGCTGTTGGTTGTTCCCACTTGGGGCTCTCCGAGAGCCTTGACATCCACTGTGTGCACGGATGTTGAAATTTGAGGGATTGAGTGCACACTCCCTGTGGCACACCTGACAGTTGCCTCGCGGGAACCCGGCACATCTTGTGACATCGCTGACATCGTGGGCTGGGAGGGGAAAACTACCCTCTACAGTTGGGGTGTTGCTGGGAGTTGGGTGGGTGGGGCGGGGAAGTTGAATGGTGGAGGCGCAGGTAGTTTGGTGGGGGATCCCCGGGTGAGGGGTTATGAGGGGCCCGGGAGGGTACACTACACACTGGGCAAGCCCGGGAAGTGGGGTACTCACCTAATTGTGGTTGCAGGGGTCGAGACTCAGCTCCTGGCCCCACCTCTTCACTGTCCGCTACTGGGGCTCTTCTCTCCCTGCTCCATGAGCTTTATCATACCTCGTCTTAAAGCTATGTATGGTTCCTGACTCCACTACATCGTTTGCTAGACTATTCCACTTCCTGACTACTCTATGGCTGATGAAATGCTTCCTAACATCCCTTTGACTCATCTGAGTCTTCAGCTTCCAATTGTGCCCCCTTGTTTCTGTGTTCCCTCTCTGGAACATCCTGTCACTATCCACCTTGTCGATTCCCCGCAGTATTTTGTATGTCGTTATCATGTCTCCTCTAACCCTTCTGTCCTCCAGTGTTGTTAGTCCTATTTCCCTCAACCTTTCTTCATAGGACAGTCCCCTGAGCTGTGGAACTAGCCTTGTCGCAAACCTTTGCACTTTCTCTAATTTCTTGACGTGCTTGACCAGGTGTGAGTTCCAGACTGGTGCTGCATACTCTAGTATGGGCCTGACGTACACGGTGTACAGTGTCTTGAACGATTCCTTGTTAAGGTAACGGAACGCTAATCTTAGGTTTGCCAGTCGCCCATATGCTGCCGCAGTTATCTGATTGATGTGTGCTTCCGGAGACGTGTTTGGTGTTATACTCACCCCAAGGTCTTTCTCATTTAACGAGGTTTGTAGCCTTTGTCCACCTAGCCTGTACTCTGTCAGCGGTCTTCTTTGCCCTTCCCCGATCTTCATGACTTTGCATTTGGTGGGATTAAATTCGAGAAGCCAGTTGCTAGACCAGATGTCCAGTTTGTCCAGGTCTCTCTCATTTGAGGAACTGTGTCGTAGGCCTTCCTTCAGTCCAGGAGGACTTCCCAACACACGGGGCAAGCCTGGGGAGTGGGGTGATGGGACTTCCCAACACACGGGCCAAGCCCGGGAGTGGGGTGATGGGACTTCCCTACACGCGGATTGCGCACTCTTGTTCACACCACTGTCCTGCTTACAATAAAAACAATATTTATTTGTTCCCATCCACATCATGAGAGATGTGGGTATGTGACTCCTTAAAACCAGTGTTTCCATCACCTTCCTTGTCGAGACCAAATTCTTGGTCCTATTAGGTCGTGGCCTAGTTCCTTGACCCAGTACGTAGGGGCCCTGTTCTTGGATCCTGTAGGGGCCCCTTTACTGGATTCATGACATCAGGGCCAGTTACAGGATTCATTACATCAGGGCCCCGATATTGGAGTCATGACCTCTGAGCCCCGTTACAGGATTCATTACATCAGGGCCAGTTACTGGATTCATTACATCAGGGCCCGTTACAGGATTCATTACATCAGGGCCAGTTACAGGATTCATTACATCAGGGCCCGTTACAGGATTCATTACATCAGGGCCAGTTACTGGATTCATTACATCAGGGCCAGTTACTGGATTCATTACATCAAGACCCCGTTACTGGATTCATGACTTTTGGGTCTCGTTTCTGGATTCATTAAATGGGGGCCCTTGTTCCTGGATGCTTAACAAAAGGGAAAGGGGGCTGTTCGCCCATTCAAAACGTCGGGACCCGATGTTTAGGACACAAAAAACATAGAAATATAAGCTGGACGACGTTTCGGATCGCCCCAGGCGATCACAATTCACAGACAAGTTATGATTTCTTACAGCCACAGTGTTGACATTATTCCCAACTTACAATTTTAATAATGTGCTAAATACAATACCAAAAATCCATAGTGAAATCAACTTATTGCGACGTGCTGTTTACACGGATCCTACAATAGTATATGTTTAAAAAATATAGACGTACCTGGCTGTATGGAACTTGAAATACAGTCGGTCATAATATAATTGGTCTTTAAATAGGATATGTTCGTTATTCCAATTGGAAGTAATTTAGAATATGTATGTTAATATAATTGGTAGTATTAATAGACGCGATAATGTATGCTATGACCAGTTGAATGCTTCTTGACGTATACAAAAATATAGGCCAGATGTATTATTTTTGACGTATACAAATGTATAGACCAGTTGTATGCTTCTTGACGTATACAAACGCATAGACCAGTTGTATGCTTCTTGACGTATACAAATGTATAGACCAGATGTATGCTTCTTGACGTATACTAATGCATTGACCAGATGTATGCTTCTTGGCGTATACAAATGTATAGACCAGATGTATGCTTCTTGACGTATACAAATGTATAGACCAGATGTATGCTTCTTGACGTGTACAAATGTATAGACCAGATGTATGCTTCTTGACGTATGCTAATGTATAGACCAGATATATGCTTCTTGACGTATACTAATGTATAGACCAGTTGTATGCTTCTTGACGTATACAAACGTATAGCCTCGCGTATTAAGTTGTATAGATTGACGTATTTGTATTGGGGTAGTGTGTTTATCGCTTTATTGGTGAAAACCAATAAAACGATATTGTGCACTGCAAAACAAGTATTGTGCACTGCAAAACAAGTATTGTGCACTGCAAAACAAGTATTGTGCAGCGCAGTGCAAGTATTGTGCAGCGCAGTGCAAGTATTGTGCAGCGCAGTGCAAGTATTGTGCAACGCAGTGCAAGTATTGTGCAGTGCAGTGCAAGTATTGTGCAGCGCAGTGCAAGTATTGTGCAACGCAGTGCAAGTATTGTGCAACGCAGTGCAAGTATTGTGCAACGCAGTGCAAGTATTGTGCAGTGCAGTGCAAGTATTGTGCAGCGCAGTGCAAGTATTGTGCAGCGCAGTGCAAGTATTGTGCAGCGCAGTGCAAGTATTGTGCAAGCAGGCAAGATTGTGCAGGAAAGTATTGTGCAGCAGTGCAAGTATTGTGCAGCAGTGCAAGTATTGTGCAGCGCAGTGCAAGTATTGTGCAACGCAGTGCAGTATTGTGCAACGCAGTGCAAGTATTGGCAGTGCAGTGCAAGCATTTGCAGTGCAGTGCAAGTATTTGCAGCGCAGTGCAAGCTATTGTGCAGCGCAGTGCAAGATTGTGCGGAGTCAAGCTATTGTCAATGAACTATTGTACAGTGCAATATGTGCACACGAAACTATCGTGAACAGACAAATGTCGTAAGTACAACTATGTACATGTAAACTATTGTACAGGAATATAGTACTTATAGAACTATGTACAGTAAATATTGTACAGTACAAAGACAACTATTGTACAGAACTATAGTACTTATATAACTATTGTACAGTAAGACTATTATACGGTACAAGACAACTATTGTACAGTACAACTATTGCACAGTACAACTGTTGTACAGTACAACTATTGCACAGTACAACTGTTGTACAATACAACTATTGCACAGTACAACTGTTGTACAATACAACTATTGCACAGTACAACTGTTGTACAATACAACTATTGCACAGTACAACTGTTGTACAGTACAACTATTGCATAGTACAACTGTTGTACTGTGCAACTGATGTACAATTGTTGTACAGTACAGCACAACTATCGTACAATACAGCAATAATGGTCTTGTTATGTACAATAGTTGTACTGCACAATATTTGTATTGTACAATAAAAGACAACTATTGTACAGTACAATTATTGTTTAGTACAACTATTGTGCAGTACAGCTATTGTACAATTCAACTGTTGTACAATGCAACTATTGTACAATACAACTGTTGTACAATACAACTATTGTACAGTACAACAATTGTACAGTACAAGACAACTATATTACAAGACAACTATTGTAAACAATTGTTCAGAACTATTGTACAATACAATTATTGTACAGTACTTGGAGTTTACCTGGAGAAAGTTTCGGGGGCCAACGCCCCCGCGGCCCGGTTTGAGACGGCCTGTGGTGGATCAGGATATGATCAACCAGGCTGTTACTGCTGGCCGCACGTAAACCGACGTTCGAACCACAGCCCGATTGATCAGGTACAGACTTTAGGTGCCTATCCAGTGCCTTCTTAAAGACAGCCAGGGGTCTATTGGTATTTCCCTTTATGTATGCTGGGAGGCAGTTGAACAGTCTTGGGCCCCGGACACTTACTGTGTTGTCTTCTAGCGTACTCGTGGCGCCCCTGCTTTTCATTGTGGGAATGTTGCATCTGCTGTCGAGTCTTTTGCTTTTGTATTAAGTGATTTTCGTGTACAAGTTTGGTACTAATCCCTCTAGGATTTTCAATGTGTATATTATCATGTATCTTTCTCGCCTGCGTTCCAGGGAATACAAATCAAGGGACTTCAGCCGTTCCCAGTGATTTATGTATGTCGTGAAAGTTCTCTGTACATTCTCCAGGTCAGCAATATCAATAGCCTTGAAATGGGCAGTTAGTGTACAGCAGTATTCCAGCCCAGAGAGAACAAGCAATTTGAAGTGAATCATCATGGGCTTGGTGTCTCTAATTTTGAAGGTTCTCATTATCCATCCCATCATTTTTCTAGCAGATGTGGTAAATACATTGTTGTGGTCTTTGAAGGTGAGATCCTCTGACATTATCACTCCCAGGTCCTTCACATTAGTTTTTTCGATCTATTGTGTGGTTAGAATTTGTTTTATACCCTGATAAAGTTTTAATTTCCTCAAGTTTTTTATCTGAGTAGTTGAAAATTCTGGACATTGAACTTCATATTGTTTTCTGCTGCCCATTTAAAGATTTGATTGATGTTCGCCTGGAGTGTCTTCGATGGAGGACACCGTCAGGGCAATTCGAGTGTCATCTCTATGTCAGATATGAGGATGAGGAACAGGATGGGAGAGAGTTCTGGCCTTGTGGAACAGAGCTTTTCACTGTAGCCGCCTCAGACTTTACTCTGTTTACTAATACTTTCTGTGTTCTGTTTGTTAGGAAGTTATAGATCCATCTACCAACTTTTCCTGTTATTCCCTTGACACGCATTTTGAGTGCTAATACACCATGGTCACACTTGTCAAAGACTTTTGCAAAGTCTGTGTATACTACATCTGTATTTTGTTTGTCCTCTAATGCATGCATTACATTGTCATAGTGGTCCAGGAGCTGGGACAGGCAGGAACGACCTGCTCTAAAACCGTGTTGCCCTGGGTTGTGTAATTGATGGGTATCTAGGTGGTTGGCGATCTTGCTTCTTAGAACCCTTTCGAAGATTTTAATGATAAGGGATGTTAGTGCTATCGGTCTGTAGTTATTTGCAATTGCTTTACTGCCACCTTTGTGGAGTGGGGCTATGTGTGTGTTGTTTTTAGTGAGTGTGAGATGACCCCTGTGGTCATGATCCCTCTCCATTGAATACTGAAGGCACGCGACAGGGTCATCTTGCAGTTCTTGATGAACACGGAGTTCCATGAGGCTGGGCCTGGGGCAGAGTGCATGGACATGTCATTTATTGCCTTTTCACTCTTGTGGTGTTAGGATAATATCAGAGATTCTTGAAATGACGAAATACAACTATTGTACAATACAACTATTACAGTACAACTATTGTACAGTACAACTATTATACGGTATAAGACAACTATTGTACAGTACAACTATTGTAAGGTACAATTACTGTACGGTACAAAACAAGTATTTACAGTACAGTATTGACAAACAGGTTAAGGAAAACAGCCATTGTACGTCCGCCATCCTAGTCTCCCACACTCGTCCGCCATCCTAGTCTCCCACACTCGTCCACCATCCTAGTCTCCCACACTCGTCTCACAAATTATCCTGAGAAAATTATCCCTAATTCGAAACCGCTGTTGTCATAAGATGATTCATTTGGAATAACGTATTTATTGTACGAAAAATGTTAATATGTCATAATATGTGACTATTGGATCTAGAGAAAGGTTTGTTATTTATGTAAAAAGTCATGAAATAACAGTAATCATGTTAAACAATCATGTTATCGTACAAAATTTGTTTTCGTTGAAAAGTCATCTCATCACACAAAAGTCATGTCATCACTCAAAAGTCATGTCATCACACAAAAGTCATGTCATCACACAAAAGTCATGTCATCACACAAAAGTCATGGTATCACACAAAAGTCATGTCATCACGCAAAGTCATGTCATCACACAAAAGTCATGGTATCACACAAAAGTCATGTCATCACGCAAAAGTCATGTCATCACACAAAAGTCATGTCATCACACAAAAGTCATGGTATCACACAAAAGTCATGTCATCACGCAAAGTCATTGTATCACATAAAAGTAATGTCATCACATAAAAGTCATGGTATCACACAAAAGTCATGTCATCACGCAAAAGTCATGTCATCACACAAAAGTCATGTCATCACACAAAAGTCATGGTATCACACAAAAGTCATGTCATCACACAAAAGTCATGGTATCACACAAAAGTCATGTCATCACACAAAAGTCATGTCATCACACAAAGTCGTCATCACACAAAAGTCATGGTATCACACAAGTCATGTCATCACACAAAAGTCATGGTATCACACAAAAGTCATGGTATCACACAAAAGTCATGGTATCACACAAAAGTCATGTCATAACACAAAAGTCATGTATCACACAAAGTCATGTCATCACACAAAGTATGGTATCACACAAAAGTCATGTCATCACAAAGTCATGTCATCACACAAAGTCATGTTCACACAAAGTCATGTATCACACAAAATCATGTATCACACAAAGTCATGGGATCAAAAAGTCATGTCATCACACAAAGTCATTCATCACACAAAAGTCATGTATCACACAAAGTCATGTCATCACCAAAGTCATGTATCACACAAACGTCATGTATCACACAAAGTCATGTATCACACAAAGTCATGGTCATCACACAAAAGTCATGGTATCACAAAAGTCATGTATCACACAAAGTCATGTATCACACAAAATGTCAGTCGTCATCACAAAGTCATGTCATCACACAAGTCATGTCATCACACAAAAGTCATGTCATCACACAAAAGTCATGGTATCACACAAAATATATCAAAAGTCATATGAGTCATCACACAAAGTCATGGTCATCACACAAAAGTCATGTCATCACACAAAGTCAGTCATCACACAAAGTCATGTATCACACAAAGTCATGTCATCACGCAAAAGTCATGTCATCACACAAAAGTCATGGTATCACACAAGTCATGTCATCACACAAAGTCATGTCATCACACAAAAGTCATGTATCACACAAAAGTCATGTCATCACACAAAGTCATGTCATCACACAAAAGTCATGGTATCACACAAAAGTCATGTCATCACACAAAAGTCATGGTATCACACAAAAGTCATGTCATCACACAAAA
>WNWK01022987.1:0-31701 GCA_009830355.1 Cherax destructor
CTTAGTGGTAATATCTATTTTATCAGAGTTAACTTAAAATTATTTACTTAAACATTATCAGTCAAAAAAGCTGGGTTTTTTTTCTCAACGTGTTTTGTTTTCTTTATATCAGACTGACCAATGTTAACAAATGCTCCACATGTTAGTCTTCAATGAAAGGACATATACCAGACCACAGCATTCTAAAACAAATGAATATTTTATATTACGCTTAATTTTTAATAACAATTAAATATTTTATATAAAAATTAATACCTCCTGAATGTCTGAAGTGTATCAACATTGACACAGTGAAGGTTTACAATCTTTTTAAGGTCAATTAACGTTCACAGTTTGGTAGTTAAATTTCTTAATGGTTTAGGAGAGTAAGAATTAGTATAAAAGAGTCTACAAAGTCTTCTAAAAAATATATATATATATATATATATCTTTCAGTAAAACGTACTAATGCTGAAAATTTGGAGCTGACTAGAAAAGACTTTCTTCAGTTATCACAAGGAAGAACTCAGAAAATGGCCTATATAGCATTTTTGATAGGGTTCCCAGATATGCAATTAGTCCCAGAATTCTTCTCCCAGATACAGTGCAACAGCGTTGACAATTTGAAGGCAGTTGAATAAGGCTTTGTTAAGTTTAAAACGAAAATTTGGGAGAAAGAAAAGAAAACTGTTGCTGAGACTGTGCCAGGCTGATACAGTGCCAGGCTGATACAGTGCCAGGCTGATACAGTGCCAGGCTGAGACTGTGCCAGGCTGAGACTGTGCCAGGGATAGGAAAGTCTAGGGAATATCTATCTTTGTTAAACTTAAAAAAAAAAAATACATAATTCGATTTTAATTTTTTTTATTATTTTTCTTTACTCACTTATGTTCTATTTAAATTCGTTACAGTACCTTAGAAAAGAATATTTGATATTTATAATGATAATAATAATAATAATAATAATAATAATAATAATAATAATAATAATAATAATAATAATAATAATAATAATAATAATAATAATAATAATAATAATAATAATAATAATAATCTTTATTCTACAAGTACATGTAGAATACAGTCCTAGCTGACATTAATGACATACTACTATATAGAAAGCCCCTTGTTATGCAGAGCATTTCCCGCTGATTAGGTCAATTTTGTCCCAGGATGCGACCCACACCAGTCGACTAACACCCAGGTACCTATTTTAGTACTAGGTGACAGCAGGTGTCTTAAGAAAACATGTTGCACATTGGCACCTACATAGCTCAAAATCACTAAAAATAATTACAATGGAGAAATACCATCTCTTAGGGTTTGAAGTCAATCAAAAGAAACGTTTTCTAGTTAGTACACAAAAAAACAATTTATTTACTGATTGCCAAATTAAAATTTACAGAACTCCAAGTGAACGTCAGGCATTCACTTCGTAAAGCTCACCAACACTGAAAGTTTGAAACCTATCAGAAAAGCCATTTCCCAGTAATTTATCTAACTCCAGTTTCTCAATTTTTTTCTTTTAACAATTTCAGTAAAAATTAAAATTTGTATTTACATAGACTCGAGTTCTGAGTATTAATCTTCTTATATAATGCATCATTCTGGGTATCAACCTTCTTATATAATGTATCATTTTGGGTATCAACCTTCTTATATAATGTATCATTCTGGGTATCAACCTTCTTATATAATGTATCATTCTGGGTATCAACCTTCTTATATAATGTATCATTCTGGGTATCAACCTTCTTAAATAATGCATCATTCTGGGTAACAACCTTCTTATATAATATAGTATCTATAACCTGGTGATCAGGAAACTACACTTGTGCTGAAAAAATTAAAGCTAATCAGATATGGTATTCTCAAGTATTTTTTTTTTACTGAAATTAAATGTTCGATAATTTACATGCAGATGTTTCACTCTCTTCTGTCGCCAGAGGAGAGTGAAACTTCTCTCTCTGTCGCCAGATGTAAGTGTGGGGGAAGTGTGTGAGGTTGTGGGTAGAATGAAATGGGGGTAAAGCACCGCTTTTCCTGGATGTTAGGATTTAGTGCAAAACGGAACACTAACAGCTAGAGTGTTGTGGTACACTAACAGCTAGAGTGTTGTGGTACACTAACAGCTAGAGTGTTGTGGTACACTAACAGCTAGAGTGTTGTGATACACTAACAGCTAGAGTGTTGTGATACACTAACAGCTAGAGTGTTGTGATACACTAACAGCTAGAGTGTTGTGATACACTAACAGCTAGAGTGTTGTGGTACACTAACAGCTAGAGTGTTGTGATACACTAACAGCTAGAGTGTTGTGATACACTAACAGCTAGAGTGTTGTGATACACTAACAGCTAGAGTGTTGTGGTACACTAACAGCTAGAGTGTTGTGGTACACTAACAGCTAGAGTGTTAGTACACAACAGTGAGTGTTAGAAGTAACACCAACAGCTAGAGGGGTACACAACAGCAGAGTGTTAGGACACACAGCTAAGTGTTAGGTACACAACAGCAGAGGTTGGTACCAACAGCTAGAGTGGGACACCAACAGCAGAGTGACAAAAGACACAAGCAAGTGTTGGTACACCAACAGCAGAGTGTAGGACACCAAAGCCAGAGTGTTGGGACACCAACAGAGTGTTAGAACCAACAGAGGTGGGAACACACCAGGTGGAAACAGCGGGTAGAACAGCGGGAACCACAGTGTGACCAGCAGAGTTGGACACCAACGCAGAGGTTGGACACAACACAATGTGGTCAACACAGAGGAGTACCACAGCGATGTTGACACCAACAGCTAGAGTGTTGGGACACAACAGCAGATGTTGGACACCAACAGCGAGGTTGGAACAACAGCAGTGTGACACACAGCAGAGGTTGACACAAGCAGAGTGTTGGACACCAACAGCGAGGTTGAAACAGCAGAGTGTTGACACCAAAGCAGAGGTGACACAACAGCAGAGTGTTGGCACCAACAGCAGAGGTTGACACAACAGCAGAGGGGTACACCAGCAGAGGTGTCACAACAGCAGAGTTGGACAACACAGAGTTGGCACCAACGCAGAGTTGACACAACAGAGGTACACCAACAGCGAGTTAGCACACAACAGCGAGGTGGACACCAACAGCGGGTGGACACACAGCAGAGTGGACACAACAGCGAGGGCACAACAGCAGAGGTTGGACACAACAGCAGAGGTTAGACACAACAGCAGAGGTTAGTACACAACAGCAGGTTGGACACCAACAGCAGAGGTGGACAACAAAGTGTTGGACACCACAGCAGAGTGTTGGACACAACAGCAGATGTTAGGACACAACAGCTAGAGTGTTGACACCAACAGCAGAGGTTGACACCAGAGGGAGGTTGGACACAACAGCAGAGGGACACAACAGCCAGAGTGTGGACACAGCAGAGGGACACCAACAGCAGAGTGAGGAACACACAGAGTGTGGACCAACACAGAGTGTTGGACACAAACAGAGTTAGGCACAACAGCAGAGTGTGGACACCACAGCAGGGTTGGAACACGCAGAGGTGGACCAACGCAGAGTTGGACACAACACAAGTGTGCCACAAAGCTGAGTGTTGACAGGAGTGTGGGACACAACTAGAGGTTAGAACAACACAAGGTGACGTGATGTGAATCAACCTGAGTGTAGACACCAGCAGGTGTTGGACACAACACAGAGTGGTACACAACACGAGGTGAACACCAAGTAGAGTGTTGGACACCAACAGCAGAGGTTGACCAACAGCAGAGTGAGACACCAACGCAGAGTAAACAGGCACAAAGGTGGCACCAACACAGGTGGAAAGCGAGTTTGGAACAAAGCTAAGTGGGACACAACAGTTGACACAACACAGTGTTGGACACGCAGAGTTGGCCACGCAGAGTTGTAAAGCTGAGTTTAACAGCGAGTTGTACACAGAGTAGACACAACACAGAGGTTGGAACCAGCGAGTTAGGCACCAAGTAGATGTTAGGGCAAAGATTATAACGTTGGACACAAAGCGAGAGGAACAGCGGTTAGACAACCTATGGACACAACAGCAGGTTCAACTTAGTACAAAAACACAAAGAAGTGTTGGCACAACAGCAAGTGGCACAACAGCTAGAGTGTTAGGACACCAACAGCTAGAGTTAGGACACAACAGCTAGAGTTTAGGTACACAACAGCTAGAGTGTTAGGGACACCAACAGCTAGAGTTAGGGTACACCAACAGCTAGAGTGTTAGGGTACACCAACAGCTAGAGTGTTAGGTACACCAACAGCTGAGTTTAGGGTACACCAACAGCTAAGTGTTAGGTACACAACAGCTAGAGTGTAGGTAAACACAACAGCTAGAGGTAGGTACACTAAAGTAGAGTGGGTCACTAACAGCGAGTGTTGTGATACACAACAGTAGTATACATCTAAGTTTAGCACACCACACTAAGTGTTAGGGTCACCAACAGCTAGATGTGGGACACAACAGCTAGAGTGGATACACCAACAGCTAATGTTAGTAACAACACTAGAGTGTTAGTGACACAACACTAAGTGTTAGGGACACAAAGCAGAGTGTTAGGTACACCAACAGCTAGAGTGTTAGGGTACACCAACAGCTAGAGTGTTAGGACCAACAGCTAGAGTGTTAGGGTACACCAACAGCTAGAGTGTTAGGGTACACCAACAGCTAGAGTGTTAGGGTACACCAACAGCTAGAGTGTTAGGGTACACCAACAGCTAGAGTGTTAGGGTACACCAACAGCTAGAGTGTTAGGGTACACCAACAGCTAGAGTGTTAGGGTACACACAGCTAGAGTGTTAGGGTACACCAACAGCTAGAGTGTTAGGGTACACCAACAGCTAGAATGTTAGGGTACACCAACAGCTAGAGTGTTAGGGTACACTAACAGCTAGAGTGTTAGGGTACACCAACAGCTAGAGTGTTGGGTACACCACAGCTAAGTGTTAGGTACACCAACAGCTAGAGTGTTAGGGATACACCAACAGCTAAGTGTTAGGTACACCAAGCTAGAGTGTTGGTACACCAACAGCTAGAGTGTTAGGTACACCAACAGCTAGAGTGTTAGGGTACACCAACAGCTAGAGTGTTAGGGTACACCAACAGCTAGAGTGTTAGGGTACACCAACAGCTAACATGCAACTTTCATTTAAAACGCAGTTTGGGAAAATTTATTCACATTCATAAAAGCTTCCAGGTTACCTCCATATTAATTGTTATTTCTTGGAAGGATATTAGCAATTTCTGGATAATTTTTTTTTTGTGTTTATGAGGAAGGAGTTGCTAGGGATAATTATTTTGTGAAAGGTATACTTAGTGTTGTTTAATCTATCATTTGCTTAGAAAACAAGGTGTTGTTTAGCATTATAAAGTGCTTTTGAAACTAAGTGTTGTTTAGAATTATAAAGTGTTCATGAAACTAGGTGTTGTTTTAGGAGTGTAAAGTACTCATGAAACTATGTGTTGGTTATTATTATCTGTGCTAAATACTAAGGAGATCAGGTTGGGAAGAACGTTATGATATATGCGGGAATCAGCATGAGTTCTGGATCGTCTCTGGTGAATAAAAGATGATGAGTATTTGTCTCATGATATAGAAAATAGAAGGTCGTGTTGGTAACTCACTTCTGAGTGTTACAATCATATAAGACAGTCAGCAAGGTGGGGTTGGTAACCCACTCCTGAGTGTAACAATCATATAAGACAGTCAGCACCGCCATTCTTATGTTTGCTTTGTTATAAGGTAAACCAGAAATTTCATACAGATGACGAAAATGTCGTTTAATAAAGCTCACCTTAACCATTTATATTTTAATTCAGCTGTAGTTGTGATTCATACATTACGGAGTTTTCATTAGATTCTCTTTGGTGTTTTTACCGTCTTCCTAAACCTTCAAAAACTGTCTCAAGTTGCTCAGTTTAAATGCTCTAGTACTTGAAGTCTTCCTATACTCTTTGTTCCACTGTGACGTGCACTACTGCACCATTGTTGTCCCACTGTAATGTACACTACTGCACCATTGTTGTCCCACTGTAATGTGCACTACTGCACCATTGTTGTCCCACTGTAATGTACACTACTGCACCATTTTTGTCCCACTGTAATGTGCACTACTGCACCATTGTTCTTCCACTATTACGTGCACTACTGCACCATTGTTCTTCCACTATAACGTGCACTACTGCACCATTGTTCTTCCACTATAACGTGCACTACTGCACCTTTGCTCTTCCACTGTGACGTGCACTACTGCACCTTTGTTGTTCCACTGTAACGTGCACTACTGCACCATTGTTCTTCCACTGTGACGTGCACTACTGCACCTTTGCTCTTCCACTGTGACGTGCACTACTGCACCTTTGTTGTTCCACTGTAACGTGCACTACTGCACCATTGTTCTTCCACTGTGACGTGCACTACTGCACCATTGTTCTTCCACTGTGACGTGCACTACTGCACCATTGTTCTTCCACTGTGACGTGCACTACTGCACCATTGTTCTTCCACTGTAACGTGCACTACTGCACCATTGTTCTTCCACTGTGACGTGCACTACTGCACCATTGTTCTTCCACTGTGACGTGCACTACTGCACCATTGTTCTTCCACTGTGACGTGCACTACTGCACCATTGTTCTTCCACTGTAACGTGCACTACTGCACCATTGTTCTTCCACTGTGACGTGCACTACTGCACCATTGTTCTTCCACTGTAACGTGCACTACTGCACCATTGTTCTTCCACTGTGACGTGCACTACTGCACCATTGTTCTTCCACTGTGACGTGCACTACTGCACCATTGTTTTTCCACTGTGACGTGCACTACTGCACCATTGTTCTTCCACTGTGACGTGCACTACTGCACCATTGTTCTTCCACTGTGACGTGCACTACTGCACCATTGTTCTTCCACTGTGACGTGCACTACTGCACCATTGTTCTTCCACTGTAACGTGCACTACTGCACCATTGTTCTTCCACTGTGACGTGCACTACTGCACCATTGTTCTTCCACTGTGACGTGCACTACTGCACCATTGTTCTTCCACTGTAACGTGCACTACTGCACCATTGTTCTTCCACTGTGACGTGCACTACTGCACCATTGTTCTTCCACTGTGACGTGCACTACTGCACCATTGTTCTTCCACTGTGACGTGCACTACTGCACCTTTGTTCTTCCACTGTGACGTGCACTACTGCACCATTGTTCTTCCACTGTGACGTGCACTACTGCACCATTGTTCTTCCACTGTGACGTGCACTACTGCACCATTGTTCTTCCACTGTAACGTGCACTACTGCACCTTTCTCTTTTATTCAACAGAAAATTGAAAAGGTAGTGATCAAACTGCTGCTATGATTATTATTTTCTTATGGAGTTGTGTGAGGAACCAGCGACCTGACACTAGAGGTGCACGTCTTTGACGTTGTCAACAGTATTGTGCACGGTGTTGCAAAATATTCTACTGACAGATAAAATGTCCGTCTTTAGAGGATGTAAGAAATGATGGCAAGCACTGATGCCCACGATGCCAGTCACTTCCTAAAACTCGAATCTTAGTTATTGCAACTATTTAACTCTGTTAGGAAAGAAAATATCGCAAACATCTCTCTCTCTCTCCATATACATCAAAGTTGATGCAAGATACAGTTTCAGTCAAAGTGGGAAGATTGCATTGCAAAATTACCTTGTAAGATTACACTGCAAGATTACCTTGTAAGATTACACTGCAAGATTACCTTGCATGACAAATTGCAAGATTGTCTTGCAATAGTACACTGCAAGATTACCTTGCAATATTACACTGCAAGATTACCTTGCAATATTACACTGCAAGATTACCTTGCAATATTACACTGCAAGATTACCTTGCAATATTACACTGCAAGATTACCTTGCAATATTACACTGCAAGATTGTCTTGCAATATTACACTGCAAGATTACCTTGCAATATTACACTGCAAGATTACCTTGCAATATTACACTGCAAGATTACCTTGCAATATTACACTGCAAGATTACCTTGCAATATTACACTGCAAGATTACCTTGTAAGATTACACTGCAAGATTACCTTGCATGACAAATTGCAAGATTGTCTTGCAATATTACACTGCAAGATTACCTTGCAATATTACACTGCAAGATTACCTTGCAATATTACACTGCAAGATTACCTTGCAATATTACACTGCAAGATTACCTTGCTATAATTTTCATCCTCCTCCACAACATCTGCAGAGCTATTATTAAAACAATTAAACATTAAATATTTAAGCAATTCAGAGAAACATGGAGCGCAGACTAAGTTAACGAGTGGAACAATCTGTGGGACACGCTAACAGCTCCGTCATGAACACTTGCTGAACAGTAATAGCTAATAGTACCACTCAGGAGAAATTATAAATGTTGCTGAGAATGTTTCGAAAATAGGAAAGTCTATCCTCGCTCAATTTAAAAACGCCATAAAAACGCGAATTTATACTTTTTCAGTTTTTTTTTTAGTTCATTTATATTCTATTTCAAGTTGTCTACAATCCTGCGGTATGAAAAAAATATTTTATTTTTATTTTTGAAGAAAATGCAATTTGTTAAAATTGCTTTAAGAAATATTGGCAGACTGACACTCACACAGCGTGAACGCAATGCAAAAATACTTCTAATTAGGATACAACTAGGTTTAGGGTTTGAAACCGATCAGAAAAAGTATTCTCTAGTTAATACCTTGGATACAGTTTGTTAAATTGACTCACAAATAACCGCACACAAGGACCACAGAAACTTATGGACCATTAAATAATCACACACAGTGTGACCGAAACGTCGTCCCAAGTTTCTCCTATGAAATTTACACAGTTCAGAGTGAACGAAAAACCTTCCTATCACATTGCACTCCAACAGTGAAAGTTTGAAGCCTATCAGAAAAAAGCATTATCCAATGATTCCTTATATATTATCAATTTCAGTAAAATTTCAAATTTTCACCCAAACTTATGGGGCGTCCTCCACCTTATTGTCTGCCTCATCATTAATATTTTTAAGTCTATCAGAAAGAATTTTTAGTTACTGAATATCACTGAATATCAGTATTTATAAAATAAAATCGACGAACTGTAGTTTCCAGGAACCACAACAGTGGTGAAAATTTGAAGCCGATCAGACGAGTCATTCCTCAGTTATGGTATGGACTGCAACGATACCAAGGATTTTTTTTTTTCAAATTTATCCTCACTCACTCACAAATCAGTTAAGATATCTTATTAATGTAAATTAAATTCCATATCCATTTAGCAAATTTTCTAAATTTGCTTGTAACAGATACGTGAACTGTGGATATCAATCCAGATGTACTCCTGTAAGCCCTTCTGGGGTCTAGCTCCTGGGTCTTTTGTGTATCCATATGCACTTGCGCTACCCTCCACAGGATGGATATGGGGAGCACAATAAACTAGCCACTTCGGTGGCAAAATCTAATCTACTCACAAAACTTAACATTTACTCTCCTGGAAGGAAGTTGTTTCTCTCGTTAAGTAACGAAAACGTTTAGCAGAGGTAAACTGAAATTTATTAGATGTGATATATGGGAATAAAAGTCACACTATTTTACACATAAAAATGGGCAAATCTGTTCCTACACACTCGATACTCCCTTTCTTCCATTGTCTAAGAGGACACCTTTCTTGAACGCTTGTTACTATGTGCACTAAGGGTCGTAGAAGCCGTGTCAGTCATTCCAGGATGCCTTTGTCCACGGACCCGGCCGACAGTTACTGCACATAGCTATTGTAAATTTGAAGCTGATTGGATGAGACCTTCTCAGGCTATGAGTAAAATAAAAAAATGAAGGAAGATGAATTAAAAGAAAAAGGAAAGGAAAAATCTGGCAGCCAATTATAGGTGACCCTAAGGGGATATTTAATTAGTGAAGCTGAATTATATAAGACGAATAAGAGAAAACTTCTCTTTATTGTATTCTAGGAGGTTTGTTTATTGTATCAATATTGATTGTGTTGTACCTGCAATGATTGTGTTGTACCTGCAATGATTGTGTTGTACCTGCAATGATTGTGTTGTACCTGCAGTGATTGTGAGATGGATCTTCAGTGTATGTGGAGTGAACCTGTACTGCGTGTAATGTACCTCCACTGTCTGTAGTGTACCTCCACTGTCTGTAGTGTACCAACACTGTGTGTAGTGTACCACCACTGTGTGTAGTGTACCTCCACTGTCTGTAGTGTACCAACACTGTGTGTAGTGTACCACCACTGTGTGTAGTGTACCACCACTGTGTGTAGTGTACCTCCACTGTGTGTAGTGTACCACCACTGTGTGTAGTGTACCATCACTGTGTGTAGTGTACCACCACTGTGTGTAGTGTACCACCACTATGTGTAGTGTACCACCACTGTGTGTAGTGTACCACCACTGTGTGTAGTGTACCAACACTGTGTGTAGTGTACCACCACTGTGTGTAGTGTACCACCACTATGTGTAGTGTACCACCACTGTGTGTAGTGTACCACCACTGTGTGTAGTGTACCACCACTGTGTGTAGTGTACCAACACTGTGTGTAGTGTACCACCACTGTGTGTAGTGTACCACCAATGTGTGTAGTGTACCATCACTGTGTGTAGTGTACCACCACTATGTGTAGTGTACCACCACTGTGTGTAGTTTACCACCACTGTGTTTAGTGTACCACCACTGTGTGTAGTGTACCATCACTGTGTGTAGTGTACCAACACTGTGTGTAGTGTACCACCACTGTGTGTAGTGTACCACCACTGTGTGTAGTGTACCAACACTGTGTGTAGTTTACCACCACTGTGTGTAGTGTACCACCACTGTGTGTAGTGTACCACCACTGTGTGTAGTGTACCACCACTGTGTGTAGTGTACCACCAATGTGTGTAGTGTACCACCACTGTGTGTAGTGTACCACCACTGTGTGTAGTGTACCACCACTGTGTGTAGTGTACCACCACTGTGTGTAGTGTACCATCACTGTGTGTAGTGTACCACCACTGTGTGTAGTGTACCATCACTGTGTGTAGTGTACCACCACTGTGTGTAGTGTACCATCACTGTGTGT
The DNA here is from genome assembly GCA_009830355.1 of Cherax destructor. Taxonomy (NCBI): domain Eukaryota; kingdom Metazoa; phylum Arthropoda; class Malacostraca; order Decapoda; family Parastacidae; genus Cherax; species Cherax destructor. Next base: position 11,098 of record WNWK01022987.1, read on the forward strand.
AGTGTACCACCAATGTGTGTAGTGTACCACCACTGTGTGTAGTGTACCACCACTATGTGTAGTGTACCACCACTGTGTGTAGTGTACCACCACTGTGTGTAGTTTACCACCACTGTGTTTAGTGTACCACCACTGTGTGTAGTGTACCACCACTGTGTAGTGTACCACCACTGTGTGTAGTGTACCACCACTGTGTGTAGTGTACCACCACTGTGTGTAGTGTACCACCACTGTGTGTAGTGTACCACCACTGTGTAGTGTACCACCACTGTATGTACTCACCTAATTGTACTCACCTATTTGTGGTTGCAGGGGTCGAGACTCAGCTCCTGGCCCCGCCTCTTCGCTGTCCGCTACTGGGTCTCTGCTCTCCCTGCTCCATGAGCTTCATCATACCTCGTCTTAAAACTATGTATGGTTCCTGCCTCCACTATATCTTTCTCTAGACTATTCCACTTCCTGACTACTCTGTGGCTGAAGAAATGCTTCCTAACATCCCTTTGACTCATCTGAGTCTTCAGCTTCCAGTTGTGTCCCCTTGTTTCTGTGTTCCCTCTCTGGAACATCCTGTCACTGTCTACCTTGTCGATTCCCCGCAGTATTTTGTATGTCGTTATCATGTCTCCTCTGACCCTTCTTTCCTCCAGTGTTGTTAGTCATATTTCCCTCAACCTTTCTTCATAGGACAGACCCCTGAGTTGTGGAACTAACCTTGTCGGAAACCTTTGCACTTTCTCTAGTTTCTTTACGTGCTTGACCAGTTGTGGGTTCCAGACTGATGCTGCATATTCTAGTATGGGCCTGACGTACACGGTGTACAGTGTCTTGAACGATTCCTTGTTAAGGTAACGGAACGCTAGTCTTAGGTTTGCCAGTCGCCCATATGCTGCCGCAGTTATCTGGTTGATGTGTGCCTCCGGAGACGTGCTTGGCGTTATACTCACCCCAAGGTCTTTCTCCTTTGCCGAGGTTTGTAGCATTTGCCTGCTTAGCCTGTACTCTGTTAGCGGTCTTCTTTGCCCTTCTCCGATCTTCATGACTTTGCATTTGGTGGGATTGAATTCGAGAAGCCAGTTGCTAGACCAGATGTCAAGCTTGTCCAGGTCTGTTTGAAGTCCTGCTTGGTCCTCTTCCGATGTGATTCTCCTCATTAATTTCACATCATCTGCGAACAGAGACACTTCTGAGTCTATTCCATCCGTCATGTCATTTACATATACCAACAATAACATTGGTCCTAGGACTGACCCCTGCGGTACGCCGCTCGTCACAGGCGCCCACTGTGATACCTCATCACGCACCATGACCCGTTGTTGCCTCCATGTGAGGTATTCCCTGACCCATTCCAGTGCCCTTCCTGTTATACCTGCTTGTTCTTCCAACTTCTTTACTAATCTCATGTGAGGAACTGTGTCGAAGGCCTTCCTGCAGTCCAAGAAAATGCAATCAACCCACCCTTCTCTCTCTTGCCTTACCTCTGTTACTTTATCATAGAACTCTAGGAGGTTTGTTACACAGGATTTGCCTTCCCGGAATCCGTGCTGTCTGGTGTTTATTATCCTGTTCAGCTCAAGGTGTTCCACCATTCTTTTCCTGATGATTTTCTCCAGGACTTTGCACACTATACATGTAAGTGACACCTGTCTATAGTGTGTAGTGTACCACCACTGTTTGTAATGTACCACCACTGTGTGTAGTGTACCACCACTGTATGTAGTGTACCACCAATGTCTGTAGTGTATCACCAATGTGTGTAGTGTACCTCCACTGTCTGTAGTGTACCTCCACTGTGTGTAGTGTACCACCACTGTCTATAGTGTACCACCACTGTGTGTAGTGTACTACCACTGTATGTAGTGTACCACCACTGTGTAGTGTACCACCACTGTGTGTAATGTACCACCACTGTGTGTAGTGTACCACCAATGTGTGTAATGTACCACCACTGTGTGTAGTGTATCAGCACTGTATGTATTGTACCACCACTGTATGTAGTGTACCACCACTGTGTGTATTGTACCACCACTGTGTGTAGTGTATCAGCACTGTATGTATTGTACCACCACTGTGTAGTGTACCATTACTGTATGTAGTGTACCACGACTGTGTGTAGTGTACCACCACTGTATGTAGTGTACCACCACTGTGTGTATTGTACCACCACTGTCTACCTGGAGTCTACCTGGAGAGAATTCCAGGGGTCAAAGCCGCCGCGGCCCGGTCTGTGACCAGGCCTCCTGTTGGACCAGAGCCTGATCAACCAGGCTGTTACTGCTGGCCGCACGCAGTCCAACGTACGAACCACAGCCCGGCTGATCAGGTACCGACTTGAGGTGCCTGTCCAGTGCCTGCTTGAAGACAGCCAGGGGCTTGTTGGTAATCCCCCTGATGTATGCTGGGAGGCAGTTGAACAATCTTGGGCCCCTCACACTTATTGTGTTGTCTCTCAACGTGCTAGTGGCACCCCTGCTCTTCATTGGGGGGATGTTACATCGCCTGCCGAGTCTTTTGCTTTCGTACGGAGTGATTTTTGTGTGCAAGTTTGGTACTAAGCCCTCGAGAATTTTCCATGTGTATATAATAATGTATCTCCCGCCTGCGTTCTAGAGAGTACAGGTTTAGGAACTTCAAGCGTTCCCAGTAGTTGAGGTGGTTTATCGCACTTATGCGTGCGGTGAAGGTTCTCTGCACATTTTCAAGGTCAGCAATTTCACCCGCCTTGAAAGTTGCAGTTAGTGTGCAGCAATATTCCAGCCTAGATAGAACAAGCGATCTGTAAAGTGTCAACATGGGCTTGGCATCCCTGGTTTTGAAGGTTCTCATTATCCATCCTGTCATTTTTCGAGGAGATACAATTGCTACATTGTTGTGGTCCTTGAAGGTGAGATCCTCTGACATGATCACTCCCAGGTCTTTGACATTAGTTTTTCGCTCTATTGTGTGGTTGGAATTAGTTTTGTACTCCGATGAGATTTTAATTGCTTCACGTTTTCCGTATCTGAGTAATTGAAATTTCTCATCATTGAACTTCATATTGTTTTCTGCAGCCCATTTAAAGATTTGGTTTATGTCTGCTTGGAGTCTTGCAGTGTCTTCAACGGTGGACACTGTCATACAGATTCGGGTGTCAACTGCAAAGGAAGACACAGCACTGTGGCTTATATCCCTGTCAATGTCTGATATGAGGATGAGGAATAGGATGGGAGCAAGTACTGTGCCTAGTGTGTAGTGTATCAGCACTGTATGTATTGTACCACCACTGTGTAGTGTACCACCACTGTGTTGTGCACCTCCACTGTGTGTGGTGTACTGAAAGTGTTGTGTACCTCAACTATATGTGTAGTATACCTCCACTGCGTGTACTGTACCTCAAATTTGTGTGCAGTGTACCTGTGCTGAAAGTTTAATGTACCATTTTTGTATGTGAACGTGAACTGTATGTATTGTGACATGTAATGTACGTGTAGTGTACTTGTTCTGTATGTCTACCAGCACGAGGTCATCAACAAACACATGCTTCTTCACTGCCCATTCCCACACTGACCTTTCAACTATTTTAGCTCTGGTGATCGTGTCATCCATCACCTGGTTTAAAACGGTTTTTGAAGGCGGGATCTCCTTGTTTTACCCCACGTGTGATGTTGACATCCTCAGAGATCCTCCCGCTGGTTAGTGATGACGGTCGCTGCATCACTGTAGCATCATATTGATAATGTGTTGAGGGGCGATGGTATGCCCTTCCTCGCCAGGCATCGGCTAATGGTGTGATGTGACACACTATCAAAAGCCTTTGCCATGTCAAGGAAGGCCAGCTGTGTTGCAGGGTCGAGCGCGTGGGTTCTGTGCAAACACTCACCTGCCTATATAACTGCACAGTACCGTGACTGAAACAGTACACAAATAACCCACACATAGGAGAGAGTGAAAAGCTCACGACGACGTTTCGGTCCTACTTGGACCATTTACAAAGTCACCATTTGCAATGATCCAAGTCGGACCGAAACGTCGTCGTAAGATTTTCACTCTCCTGTCTGCTGGTTATTTGTGTATACCTGGCTAAACGTACTCTAGGTAGAGCAGAGGAGAACGAGTGTAATAATGTGTTTATACACACTAATAACAATGAGAATATTGGTGATTATGGCAGTGATTCCCCAATTATATAGTAAGATGTGGAATGTATATCACCTTTGATCTGAAATAATATTGTTTGCTGAACATTCGAAATCTAATTAACCCAAATAATAACCTAATAATTACTAATTAGCGTTATAGATTTTTGATGCATTAATAACATACTAAAATGCCTACTAATTCTTCTGTCTTCCCAGTTAAACATGGAATTAAAATGAATATAATAGTTAAAATATCTGGTGTCAAATATCTGGTGTCGTGAATATACCTCGAGAGTCTTCACGGTCTTATAGTCTTGACTGGGACCTCGATGTAGGAGGGTCCCAACTCATGATGATTTCTAACCTAAGCAACTGGATTTCCTATTTCTAGTAACTTTCGTTCGTCCCCGAACTGATGAGTTACTCTTCATATACGTGATCATGATTCTCCTCCAGGTAAGACTCCAGTAAGCAGCTTCCATGGGCCGCGCTGAGGTTCCCAAGAAACCGTCATTATTGTTAACAATCAAAATCCACACGTGAGCCTTGAGCTTATATTTAACTCCTTCAGATATTAAACCTGAAAGATAATTCATTTCAATTTATTAGAACAGGCGGAATTACATCTCTGACTGGAACATAAACTAACATCATGTAAACCGTTACTGATGTGCTACATATTTAACAACATATTTATTTCAGAATTATGGGAATTAAATGTCTATCATCACTATTACCTGCGTGAGGCAAGCCATTACAAGGGACCTTAACTTCTGCTTAACGATATTACTACTCCTTGCCATCTTCAGTGGTGGTCTAGTAAATGTAGATTAACTCACTAAAGACCTGTACATTCATACCTCTTTGAAAATAAATGAATATTGAAGGAACACCAATAAATACTGGTGTATCCTCATTATTCATTTATCCATTTTTATGAACTTTTAATATTAATTTAATTGATTAAAATTAATATTTCCGTTCGTTGCTTCAGTGATTTAATAAACTGGTGACAGTTCCCTTTGTAAATTGAATATTCAATCAAAATACATAATTATTAGACCCAGGTCTAGACAATATCTTCCTTTTTGTCCAGAAGGTTTAAGGGCGGGGTGGGGAGGGAAACGTCTGGGAAGCTAATGGCTTGGAGTTCCGGTTGGACAAGACTGTGTGGAGTGGGGCTGAAGGAACACTTTACCCCCAACTGATGCGGCCAACTTCTGGTCTGGTATCGATAAGTCTCATCAGTCAATAATGAAATAGCCAGACACCCTACAGGCTTCACCCAGGAGCACATCCAATATTGTCAAGTTCTCAGCACATCCACTCAGAGACAAATGCATTCTTTTGGAAGATTCAGGTTCTTGTGAAACAGCCAGACTATAACCGAGCCCATTATTACCTGCGCTTAGCCCTTTGACTGAAAAGTATTGGGTACTTTAGGTAGAACTGTTTTAAACGAAAAGGAACTCTCAACGAGGCTGTAACTATGCAACCATCAACAGGTTAAATGTCTTGCACAGCACCATGACAGAGAACTTCCTTCCCACGTTAGTTGACATTTTCGGGTCCGGAAAAGTATCCTTTCAAGCTCTTGGGAACATCAGGAACCTCGCTGGTGTTCAATTGCTTCCTTGATTTGTTTTTTATTGGTTCATAAAAGACTCTTCTCTCGTCTGGTGCCAGACGGCCTAAGAAAGGGCTTCCCCTTTCAGTACACAATTCGAAGGGCATCTCAGGTGGGACCGAGGTTGAAGTTATCCTCCAGTTTCTTACGACCAAATACACAAATAACACGTACATACCAGAAAGAAACTTTATGACGACGTTTCGGTCTGACCTGGACCATAAATTAGCCTTTGTGTTTTTTACTACCCATTTTTCCGCAGCCGCCAACTCATTGGTCACACTTAGGAGATGACATTGCCTTAAGTGTCCCCTAGGTTTCCTGCTGGTGCCTCTGATGATTAGGCAAGTGCTAGCTCTAGTGAACGCCAGCGTCTTCTGCAAGAGGATGTTCTCTGCGTACTGTGGACGCAGTACGCAGAGAACAACCTCTTACAGAAGACGCTGGAGTTAACTAGTAACTAACTTGCGTGCTCATAACCACGTACTGGTTCATGACTCTTGAACCACGTGCTGGCTCAAGACTTTTGAACCACGTACTGGTTCAAGACTCTTGAACCACGTAATGGTTCAAGACTCTTGAACCACGTGCTGGCTCAAGACTCTTGGACCACGTATTGGGTCAACACTCTTGAACCACGTACTGGTTCAAGACCCTTGAACCACGTACTGGTTCAAGACTCTTGAACCACGTATTGGGTCAACACTCTTGAACCACGTACTGGTTCAAGACTCTTGGTTGCACCGATATAAGGAACCTGGTGTTACAACATAACACACAACTCAATATTGTTAATGTTGTCAGAACAAAAGATTTCGTGTTTCAGGGAGTCGGTGTAATGTACCTGTACTGAACCTGTCTTATACTTTTATTGAACCTGTTTTGTATCTTTCGTATGTTTGAATTGTACCTGTAATGCACTGGACGTGTACCAATATTGTGCCTATTTTGTACCTGTATTGTATCTGCAATGCACATGTTGCGTACCTGTATTGTTTCTGTAGTGAACTTGCATCCTTTCTGGATTGTTCCTGTAGTGTATGGTATTATACCAGTAGTGTATGGTATTATACCTGTGGTGTATGGTATTATACCAGTAGTGTATGGTATTATAACTGTGGTGTATGGTATTATACCAGTAGTGTATGTTATACATGTGGTGTATGGTATTATACCAGTAGTGTATGGTATTATACCTGTGGTGTGTGGTATTATACCAGTAGTGTATGGTAATATACATGTGGTGTATGGTATTATACCAGTAATGTATGGTATTATACCAGTAGTGTACGGTATTATACCTGTAGTGTATGGCATTTTATCAGTAGTGTACGGTATTATACCTGTAGTGTATGGTATTATACCAGTAGTGTAAGGTATTATACCTGTGTTGTATGAAATTATACTTGTGGTGTATGGTACTATACCTGTGGTGAATGGAATTATATCTGTGGTGTATGGTATTATACCTGTGGTGTATGGTATTATACCTGTGGTGTATGGTATTATACCTGTGGTGTTTGGTATTATACCGGTGGTGTATGGTATTATACCTGTTGTGTATGGTATTATACCAGTAGTGTACGGTGTTATACCTGTGGTGTATGGTATTATACCACTATTGTGCGGTATTATACCTGTGGTGTATGGTATTATACCAGTAGTGTACGGTATCATACCTGTGGTGTATGGTAATATACTAGTAGAGTATTGTATTATACCTGTGGTGTAAGGTATTATATCAGTAATGTACGGTATTATACCTGTGGTGTATGGAATTATACCTGTGGTGTACGGTATTATACCTGTGGTGTATGGTATTATACCTGTGGTGTATGGTATTATACCTGTGGTGTATGGAATTATACCTGTGGTGTATGGTATTATACCTGTGGTGTATGGTATACCTGTGGTGTATGGTATTATACCTGTGGTGTATGGTATTATACCTGTGGTGTATGGTATTATACTTGTGGTGTATGGTATTATACCTGTGGTGTATGGTATTATACCTGTGGTGTATGGTATTATACTTGTGGTGTATGGTATTATACCTGTGGTGTATGGTATTATACCTATAATGTATGGCATTATACCTGTAATGTATGGCATTATACCTGTAATGTATATGCATTGATCCTATAATATACTTGCAGCATACAAGTGCGGTATACCTCTGCTGTACTTGTGGGACTGCAGTGATCTTGTCTTATACCTGCTGCGTACCTGTATTATACCCGAAGAAAACCTGTATTTTATGTGTATTTTAGCAGTAACGTACCAGTAGTGTGCCTCTGTTATACTGACACTGTACCTGTAGACTAAATGGCGGCTTGGTTGGTAGCGTCATGAGTTCACGCATTGAGGGTCCGGGATCGATTCCCGGCGCCGGTAAAACGTTGGTCACTTGCTCCCCCTATTCACCAAGTAGTAAGTAGGTACCTGGGTGTCAGCCGACTGTTGTGCATCTCATACTGAAGTCAACATTAAACCTAAGTTAACAGAAATGCTCTGCATAACCAGGAGCTTTCTGAATAACATGCAAATGATGTCAGCTAGGTCTGTCAAATGATGTCAGCTAGGTCTGTCAAATGATGTCAGCTAGGTCTGTCAAATGATGTCAGCTAGGTCTGTCAAATGATGTCAGCTAGGTCTGTCAATAAAATGGTTATAATAGTAATAATTTCTAAAGGGGTGGACGTGTAAGCTAGTGGAAGGCCTTGATCAGATGACCAAAAGCTCCAGCTGCGGGTCATCACATAACTAAGACCCGCGTCAGGAAACACTTGTCTTGTTTCCTTACAAACATTACCTAACCTGACCTAGGTCTGTAATAGTTGTATCATGTACTTGAAGGAATAAAATTATTATTATTTATTATCATCATTATTATTATTATTATTATTATTATTATTATTATTATTATTATTATTATTATTATTATTATTATTATTATTATTATTAATTATTATTATTATTATTATTATTATTATTATTATTATTATTATTATTATTATTATTATTATTATTATTATTATTATTATTATTATTATTATTATTATTATTATTATTATTAAGTACTATACTTACAGTATCCCAGAAACGTACCCGTGATGAAAAAAAGCAATGCACCTGTAGCCTATCTGTAGTGCACCTGTTGTGTACCCGTTGTGTACCTGTTGTGTACCCGTTGTGTACCCGTTGTGTACCAGTAATGAAAATATAGTGCACATGAATTGTTCCTGTAGTGTTAAAGAAATAGAAGCGTATCTCACTTGTAGTGATACTAAAAGAGTGTCTGTAATGTACACGTTCTGTACATGTACTGCACTTATAAGCATTGTATTCTGTACTTGTAGTGTACCTACGGTAAACAAGTAGTGTACCTGCGGTGTACAAGTAGTGTACCTGCGGTGTACATGAGGTATACCTGCGGTGTACAAGTAGTGTGCCTGCAGTATACCTGCAGTGTACCTGCAGTATACCTGAAGTGTACCTGCAGTATACCTGCAGTGTACCTGCAGTATACCTGCAGTGTACCTGCAGTGTACCTGTGGAGTACTAACAACGGGTTAATGTGTTTCAACAGTTATCTGAGGTAGCAGAGTTTACACTGCTCCCTCAGTGTGACTTTGTGTAGGTCCAGCCACATCTCTATCTATCTCTCTCTTCCCTCCTCTCTTTTCTCTCATATATATCTCTCTCTACTATATTATATTATATATCATATATATATATATATATATATATATATATATATATATATATATATATATCATATATATATATATATATATATATATATATATATATATATATATATATATATATATATATATATATATATATATATATATATATATATATATATATATATATATATATATATATATATATATATATATATATATATATATATATATATATATATATATATATATATATATAATATATATATATATATATATATATATATATATATATATATATATATATATATATAATATATATATATATATATATATATAAATATATATATATCATATATATTATATATATATATCATATATATATATATATTTTCTCTCTATTATCTATCTCATTTTATCTACTCTCTTTAATCTCTATACTCCTTCTCATTGTATTATACATTAATTTGATAGTTTATATTTTATATATATTTATTTATCCCTTTAATAGTCCTTCATTGAGCCCTATACTATCTCAATATTATATCCTCACTGAGCCTCATTGACTCCTCTCTATTGAGCCTCATTTATTCCTCCATTGATCCCTCAATTGAGTCCCTTCTGACCCTCCATTGAGTCCTTCAATTGAACCCCTTCTCTGAGTCCCTCCATTGAGCCCTCCATTGCTCCTCCATTGAGTCATTCAATTGGTCCTTCATTGAGTCCCTCCATTGACACCCTCCACTGAGCCCCTCCTTTGAATCTCTCCATTGAGCCCTTCCATTGAGTTCCTCCATTGAGTCCCTCCATTGAGTCTCTCCACTGAGTCCCTTCGTTGAGTAACTCCATTGAGTCCCTTCACTGAGTCCCTTCATTGAGTCCCTCCATTGACTACCTCCAATGAGTTCTTTCATTTAGTTCCTCCACTGAGACCCTCCACTGAGCTCCTCCATTGAGTCCTTCAATTGAGTTCCTCCATTGACGCCCTCCATTGAGACCCTCCATTGAGCCCCTCCATTGAATCCCTCCATTGAGTTCCTCCATTGAGTCCCTCCATTGAGCCCCTGCATTGAGTTCCTCCATTGAGTCCCTCCATTGAGTTCCTCCATTGAGCCCCTCCATTGAGTCCCTCCATTGAGTTCCCCATTGAGCCCCTCCATTGAGTCCCTATATTGAGTTCCTTTATTGAGACCATCCATTAACTTCCTCCATTGAGTCCCTCCACTGAGGCCCTCCATTGAGCCCCTCCATTGAGTCCCTCCATTGAACCCCTGCATTTATTTCCTCCATTGAGTCCCTCCATTGAGTCCCTCCATTGAGTTCCTCCATTGAGCCCCTCCATTGAATCCCTCCATTGAGTCCTTCCATTAAGTTCCTCCATTGAGCCCCTCCATTGAGTCCCTATATTGAGTTCCTTTATTGAGACCATCCATTAACTTCCTCTATTGAATCCCTCCACTGAGGCCCTCCATTGAGCCCCTCCATTGAGTCCCTCCATTGAACCCCTGCATTTAGTTCCTCCATTGAGTCCCTCCATTGAGTCCCTCCATTGAGTTCCTCCATTGAGCCCCTCCATTGAGTCCCTCCATTGAGTCCCTCCATTAGGTTCCTCCATTGAGCCCCTCCATTGAGTCCCTCCATTGAGGCCTTCCACTAAGCCCCTCCACTGAGTCCTTTCATTAAGTCTCTCCAATGAGTTCCTTCATTGAGTCCCTCCATTGAAACTCTCCATTGAGACCCTCCATTGAGTCCCTCCATTGAAACCGTTCATTGAGTCCCTCCATTGCATCCCTAAATTGACACCCTCCATTGAGCCCCTCAATTGAGTCTCTTCATTGCGTCCCTTCATTGGGTCTTTCCACTGAGTTCCTCCATTGAGTCCCTCCATAGAGCCCATGCATTGAGTTCCTCCATTGAGCCCCTCCATTGAGTCCCTCCATTAGTCCCTCCATTGAGTCCCTCCATTGAGCCCCTCTATTGAGTCCCTCCATTGAGTCCCTCTATTGAGTTTTTTCACTGAGTTCCTTTATTGAGATAATCCATTAAGCTCCTCTATTGAGACCCTCTATTGCCCTCCATTGAGCTTCTCCATTGAGTCCCTCCATTGAGTTCCTTCATTGAGTTCCTCCATTGAGTCCCTCCACTGAGTAACTCCTCTGAGTCCCTCCACCGAGACCCTCCATTGAGCACCTCAATTGAGTCTCTCAATTGCGTCCCTTCATTGAGTCTTTCCACTGAGTTCCTCCATTGAGTCCCTCCATTGAGCTCATACATTGAGTTCCTCCATTGAGCCCCTCCATTGAGTCCCACCATTGAGTCCCTCCATTGAGTTCCTCCATTCAGCCCTCCATTGAGTCCCTCTATTGAGTCCCTTCAATCAGCCTCTTCATTGAGTTCCTCCATTGAGTCCCTCAATTGAGTCCCTCCATTGAGTCCCTCCATTGAGTCCCTCCATTGATTTCCTTCGTTGAGTTCCTTTATTGAGACCATCCATTAAGCTCCACCATTGAGACCCTCTATTGAGCCCCTCCATTGAGCTTCTCCATTGAGTCCCTCCATTGAGTTCCTTCATTGAGTTCCTCCATTGAGTCCCTCCACTGAGTAACTCCACTGAGTCCCTCCACTGAGACCCTCCATTGAGTTCCTTCATTGATCCCCTTCCCTGAATCCCTCCACTGAGTAACTCTACTGAGTCCCTCCACTGAGTCTCCAGTGAGTCCTTCCACTGAGTCCCACCACTGAATCCCTCCACTGAGTCCCTCCACTGAGTAACTCTACTGAGTCCCTCCTCTGAGTCCCTCCACTGAGACTCTCCTCTTCCTATTATTGGTGACGTCATCAGTAATATGATTAAATTGCGGTGAATCATTGTTAGTTTTCTGAATCCATGGTGTGGGAGATAATGAGCTTCTGTCTTCAACAACTTCCTCAGTGAATTTATTGTCTAACTGTTCTTATATGATATTAACATAGACAGTCATGAGCTCAGGAAGAATCCAGAGCTGCTGACTGTCTATGATAATATCATACAAGAACAGTTAGATAATTAATTCATTGAGGAAGTAGTCGAAGGCAAGTTGAAGACAGAAGTTTATTATCTCCCGCACCTCAGTTTATCTTTTGACTTAGCTTGTCCTATATCACTAAAAGTTGGTCCTTCGAACCGGATACGAACCAGTGACCTATGGATGGTAACCTAGCTTGAAACACAGCTCCCGCCCTTCCAGCCACCTCAAAGAACGTGTCTTGAAGAGCTGTCATATACACTCCCTAAGGGCTGTATGAAAACGTAAGATAAATGTGAGTATGAGAATAATTGCCCCTGAGGAGTGTATGGCAATATACATTCAGTAACTGAATACTGAACAGTGCCTTAGGTACTCACTTTTTTGGGCTCGATGGCCCACCAGTTACTGGGTTTATGGTAATCTACTTAGATCGTCTATTAGTTCTTAACTGTGCAATCAATGGAATTATAATACGTCTAAGTAGACTTACCTGGGTATTTGAATCGGACCCTTAATTCACCCAGGTATCCAGTGTCTTGATTGAAGAATAATGTCTTTTGAGGAATGTCACATGTCCGTCAATCAGTTTGGAAAGTAGTAACACTAGCACTGTCACTTCAAGTTCTTTAATACTAGTCTATTATTTCATCTCACAATAATGTCACATAAGAAGCTGCGCACACTTCTTTTATATTATAATTGTGGAGATGGAGATTGTCTCTGAAGATCGAGGACGCACTGTTCAAGTTTCTTTGTTAAGGTCAATGCACGATCATAACACTCCTCGTACTCTGGTTTATTGCAATCTACCCCACGGCACCCTCCGGCACTTTGATGCTGCCCCTAGCCGCTGACCTCGGCAAAATTTCCCTTCTTTGCCAAACTGCAACAATTTACAACACAAATGCTTGATTTCTCGTTGTGTGGGCATAGATAACAGTTCATGTTAGCTTCACATTGCAAATAGAGTGTGTACAGGTTTTCTTACCTTTCCTGCTATTTGTAAGAGATTAATTTCCTTTCATTAACCCACACTATGGTTGCAACACTGGTGTCTTGCTAGGAAGTGGCGTGTCTATGACACACACACTGGTCATATGCTTCCAATTAAAGTATTCATGAGGAAGCGCAAGACGCCATTGCCCTTTCTGAGAGGGCCGTCCCTCAGGGTTGAAAGGGGCTGATACCCCCCTCTTCTGAAGCAAATTTCTTCACAGAGCGAAACTTACACAAAACCTAACATTGCTCCTTCAGCTGACCAGTGGTCATTATATCATTAACAATGACTGGTCATTATACTACCAACCATGACTGATCATTATACTAACAACAATGACTGATCATTATACTACAAACAATGACTGATCATTATACTAACAACAATGACTGATCATTATACTAACAACAATGACTGATCATTATACTACAAACAATGACTGATCATTATACTACCATCAATGACTGGTCATTATATTACCAACAATGACTGGTCATTATACTACCAACCATGACTGATCATTATACTACCAACCATGACTGATCATTATACTAACAACAATGACTGGTCATTATATTACCAACAATGACTGGTCATTATACTACCATCAATGACTGGTCATTATATTACCAACAATGACTGATCATTATACTACCATCAATGACTGGTCATTATATTACCAACAATGACTGATCATTATACTACCATCAATGACTGGTCATTATATTACCAACGATAACTGATCATTATACTAACAACAATGACTGATCATTATACTACCAACCATGACTGATCATTATACTACCAACCATGACTGATCATTATACTACCAACCATGACTGATCATTATACTAACAACAATGACTGATCATTATACTACAAACAATGACTGATCATTATACTACAAACAATGACTGATCATTATACTACCATCAATGACTGATCATTATACTACTATCAATGACTGGTCATTATATTACCAACAATGACTGATCATTATACTACCATCAATGACTGGTCATTATATTACCAACGATGACTGGTCATTATACTAACAACAATGACTGGTGATTATGCTACCAAAAATGACTGGTCATTATACTACCATCAATGACTGGTCATTATACTACCAAAATGACTGGTCATTATACTTCCACCAATGACTGGTCATTATAGTACCAACAGTGACTAGTCCTTATTACACTACTAACAATGACTGGTCATTATTGCAAACAATGACTGATCCTTATACTACCATGAATGACTGGTCATTATACTACCATAATGATTGGTCATTATACTACCACCAATGACTGGTCATTATAATACCAACAATGACTGGTCATTATAGTACCAACAGTGACTAGTCATTATTACACTACTAACAATGACTCATCATCATTACACTACTAACAATGACTGGTCATTATTGCAAACAATAACTGGTCATTATTGCAAACAATGACTGGTCATTATTGCAAACAATGACTGGTCATTATTGCAAACAATGACTGGTCATTATTGCAAACAATGACTGGTCATTATTACAAACAATGACTGGTCATTATTGCAAACAATGACTGGTTATTATTGCAAACAAAGACTGATCATCATTGCAAACAATGACTGGTCATTATTGCAAACACTGACTGGTCATTATTGCAAACAATGACTGGTCAGTATTGAAAACAATGACTGGTCCTCATGCAGGGGACTTTCTGTTGGCTGTTCCCAACTCCAGCCTTGGCACACGCCTCGACCCACAGACCATCCGCATTGGTGTTGCCCTTCGACATGCCGCCCCTATTCTCGCCGAACACAGGTGTATATGTGGTAGTGAAGTAGCAGATCGATTCGGGTACCATGGTCTTGTGTGTCGTAAATCCGAGGGAAAGATTGCAAGACATGAAGAAGTTAATAACATTGTCAAGAGGAGCCTCACAACAGCCGGATGCCCAGCAGTAAGGGAGCCACCCTAACTATGCAGATCTGATGGAAGCCAAAAGCGTCCAGATGGTATCACCCTTCAAGCCTGGACAGACGGCAAGCAGGTGGTGTGGGACTACACATGTGCATCTACCTTGGCTGATACCTATCTCCAATACACCAGGGAGGAAGAAGGGGCAGCTGCCACCTTCAGGGAGTCCCAAAAGTCGAGAAAATATGGAGAACTTGCCCGTCATTATATGTTTGTTTCCATAGGCTCGGAGACACTTGGCTCATGGGGAAAGAGTGCATCTATGTTCCTCAAGGAGCTGGGCAAAAGACTCAACAGGGTAACTAGGGATCCCAGGGCAGCTAGTTTTCTGTTCCAGCAACTAAGCGCTGCTGTTCAGAGGGGTAATGCACGCTGTATTTTAGGCACACGCCCCAGCTCTGAGGAGCTGGATGAGATTGTCGCATTATATCAGTGACAAACATGTAACAATATGTGCTAGACATGTATCTCTCACCTCGTGTACTGTATATGCCATCTTCATATCAACAATGTATCTCTTAAATCTTTTGTACCATATTATGTAATAAAATATACCTAATGGTAAAAAAAATGAAAAGATGGGGTGGTAGGGGAAGTGGAATATTCAAATGGCTTCAGGAAGAAATCCAAATATTCTTCCTTGAAGCCTTTTATCTACTTCTCCGAGGCTATGGGTCCCACAATTTGCACCAGAGGTGGACACCAT
Source organism: Cherax destructor (assembly GCA_009830355.1). NCBI lineage: Eukaryota > Metazoa > Arthropoda > Malacostraca > Decapoda > Parastacidae > Cherax > Cherax destructor. Next base: position 27,218 of record WNWK01022987.1, read on the forward strand.
ACTATATGTTTTAATATATATATATATATATATATATATATATATTATATATATATATATATATATATATATATATATATATATATATATATATATATATATATATATATATAAAAGATCACAGTAAACAGGTGATATCAAAATATGCAAGACAACCACTATGAAAAAATAGAAGAATTCCAAGCGCTTTCGTGACTACTCATTATCAAGGAACTATAAAAGGAAACATGACAAGAAGGCTTATAAAGAGGCAGAATACACCTCACAGTCACATCACACTAACAAAGACAACACCTCACAGTAGCGTAACATCTCACGACTCTGTGAAGAGGAACATAAGAAAGGACCTGAAACTCTTCCCAAGAATTAAGATTAGTCCAATTTATCATTAAATTCTTCCCAAATTTTATTAATTATAAATGAATCCAATTTATATAAACCAAAAGAAATATTCATATTATTTTCAAAACTGCTTTTAATGAAACATGATTCTATTATATTCCTCTCAACCATGGACTTGCTTGATACAACCTTCTCAGCATTTTGAAAATCAATTGGATGGTTAAAGTCTCTCACATTAATAAATAGAGCATTAGAATCTTGTCCAGTTCTAATGCTATATTTATGTTGTTTTAATCTTAGTTCAAGACTTTTACCAGTTTGACCATAATAAACTTTATCGCATATTTTACAGGGAATCTTATAGACACATCCGTCAGCATTTTGGGGGGAATTTTTTATCAAAAGTCTTTTTACTGTATCAAGATTTTAAAATACAACTTTGATATTAAAATTCTTAAGAAAAGAAGGCATATCAACCAAGTTTTCATGGTAAGGAGAACCAACATATTTTTGGTTGAATAAGGTTGGTTGTCCCTTTTTGGATTGTAAAAGTATTTCTAGCTATTTTAAAAGATTTATCAATTATGTTTCTTGGGTATTTTAAATCATTAGCTATTTCATAAATTTTAGAGATTTCTTCATCTATGAACTCTGGACTACAAATGCGTAAAGCTCTCAAAAACATAGAAGAGAAAACCGACACTTTAACTCTATCTTGATGTGAAGAGTAATAGTGTACATAGGAACAATTATTTGTAGGTTTTCTGTAAATTTTAAATTTAAAATCAATGTTACCTTTAATTATAAAAACATCTAGGAAGGGCAATGAGTTATTTACTTCAAATTCAACAGTAAAATTTATAGAATGAGCTAAGCTATTTAATTTAACAAGGAAATGGTTTATGTCTACATTCTTAGGCATAAGGCACAAAATGTCATCAACATATCTATACCACTTAGCTCTATTGGGAAGGATAGTGTTAAGCAATCTTGTTTCGAAAAATTCCATATATAAATTACTAAGAACAGGTGAAAGAGGATTTCCCATTGCCATACCAAACTTCTGAGTGTAAAACTCATCATTAAATACAAATTTTGCATCAACAATACAAAGTTTAATAAGTTTTAATGATAGTAGGAACTGGCAATGGTAAATCGTAATTAACCAGTTCTTCAGATAAGAACTTTAGTAAATCATCAACTGGAACTTTTGTAAACAAGGAGGTAACATCAAAACTAACCATATTGAAATCATTTAAATCAGTCAAGGTGCTTAATTTATCAACTAAATCTAAGTTGTTTTTAACATTAAAATAAGAAATTTTTCCAACAATTGGGCTCAAAATATCAACAAACCATTTAGAAAGTTTATAAGAAACTGAACCTATGGAGCTAATAATTGGTCTAACAGGATTACCAGGTTTGTGTGTTTTAATTAATCCATACATATAAGGTAAAGATGGATTACTGGAAGTAATTTTTTTAATTAATTCACCTTTGCCCTTCAATAGATGCTTTATTGTTTTATTGAAATTGCTGTTAACAGTTTCTAAGGGATTCTTTCTAAGTTTAGAATAGGTTTCAAAATCATCTAGGAGGCTATTCATTTTATCTTGGTAATCGGTTTCTTTCATAATTACTATTGCATTTATTTTATCTGCTTTAGTAAGGCGCAAATTTTTATTATTCAAAAGTGAATCATAAGACTTAAAAAATCTTTGAGGGCAATTGGGAATATTTTGTTTTGTGATGTTACGCTACTGTGAGGTGTTGTTTTTGTTAGTGTGATGTGACTGTGAGGTGTATTCTGCCTCTTTATAAGCCTTCTTCTCACATTTCCTTTTATAGTTCCTTGATAATGTGAGTAGTCACAAAGCGCTTGGAATTCTTCTATTTTTCATAGTGGTTGTCTTGCTATATATATATATATATATATATATATATATATATATATATATATATATATATATATATATATATATATATATATATATATATATATATAGCGAGACTGAAATTTATATATCTCTGATGAGGTACCAGACAAGGAGAGCTGAGTTTTTTTTTTTAAGCATAATTTTTCAAACTGTCGGCTGCGGAGTCCAGTGGGAAACTAGAGGTTCATCTCAGTAAGATAGATCATTGCATGTTACTGACAGGATGCATTCTGCCAGAGAAGTAAAGTCTGCAGAGTGTTCAGGACGTAGCTGGTCGAAGAGAAAAGTAATTTAGCAGAAAGTTGACAAATAGTTACTGAACTGTGTTAATTGAGGATGAAATGCAGTGTTATATTACCAAGTGGCCCGAGGCAGGAGGGATGCAGGAGTGGGTGCTAAGTGCCCTAGGGAAGGAGTATTGACAGTCAAAAGACTAAACAATTAAATTTAAGGCAGTGTAAGGGGACGCATAGTCTGGCTACCAAGTTCTTTGAAGTAGGGTGGGAGGCAGTGTGAGGTTATCAAGTTCTCTGAGGTAGGGTGGGAGGCAGTGTGAGGTTATCAAGTTCTCTGAGGTAGGGTGGGAGGCAGTGTGAGGTTATCATGTTCTCTGAGGTAGGGTGGGAAGCAGCGTGAGGTTATCATGTTCTCTGAGGTAGGGTGGGAGGCAGCGTGAGGTTATCATGTTCTCTGAGGTAGGGTGGGAGGCAGCGTGAGGTTATCATGTTCTCTGAGGTAGGGTGGGATGCAGCGTGAGGTTATCATGTTCTCTGAGGTAGGGTGGGAGGCAGCGTGAGGTTACCAGGTTCTCTGAGGTAGAGTGGGAGGCAGCGTGAGGTTATCATGTTCTCTGAGGTAGGGTGGGATGCAGCGTGAGGTTATTATGTTCTCTGAGGTAGGGTGGGAGGCAGCGTGAGGTTATCATGTTCTCTGAGGTAGGGTGGGAGGCAGCGTGACGTTATCATGTTCTCTGAGGTAGGATGGGAGGCGCGTGAGGTTACAGGTTCTCTGAGGTAGGGTGGGAGGCAGCGTGAGGTTATCATGTTCTCTGAGGTAGGGTGGGATGCAGCGTGAGGGGTTTTCATGTTCTCTGAGGTAGGGTGGGAGGCAGCGTGAGGTTATCATGTTCTCTGAGGTAGGGTGGGAGGCAGCGTGAGGTTATCATGTTCTCTGAGGTAGGGTGGGAGGCAGCGTGAGGTTATCATGTTCTCTGAGGTAGGGTGGGAGGCAGCGTGAGGTTATCATGTTCTCTGAGGTAGGGTGGGAGGCAGCGTGAGGTTATCAGGTTCTATGGGGAGGGTGGGAGACAGCGTGAAAGGTTATCAAGTTCTCTGAGGTAGGGTGTTAGGCAGCGTGAGGTTATCATGATCTCTGAGGTAGGGTGGGAAGACAGCGTAAAGTTATCAAATTCTCTGAGGTAGGGTGGGAGGCAGCGTGAGGTTATCAAGGTTCTCTGAGGAAGGGTGGGAGGCAGCGTGAGGTTATCAAGTTCTCTGAGGTAGGGTGGGAGGAGCGTGAGGTTATCAAGATCTCTGAGGAAGGGTGGGAGCAGTGAGGTTATCAAGTTCTCTGAGGTAGGGTGGGAGGCACCGTGAGGTTATCAAGTTCTCTGAGGTTGGGTGGGAGGCAGCGTTAGGTTATCAAGTTCTCTGAGGTAGAGTGGGAGGCAGCGTGAGGTTATCAAGTTCTCTGAGGTAGGGTGGGAGACAGCGTGAGGTTATCAAGTTCTCTGAGGTAGGGTGGGAGGCAGCGTGAGGTTATCAGGTTCTCTGAGGTAGGGTGGGAGGCAGCGTGAGGTTATCAAGGTTCTCTGAGATAGGGTGGGAGGCACCGTGAGGTTATCAAGTTCTCTGAGGTAGGGTGGGAGTCAGCGTGAGGTTATCAAGTTCTCTGAGGTAGGGTGGGAGGCAGCGTGAGGTTATCAAGTTCTCTGAGGTAGGGTGGGAGACAGCGTGAGGTTATCAGGTTCTCAGAGGTAGAGTGGGAGGCAGCCTGAGGTTATCAATTTGTCTGAGGTAGGGTGGGAGGCAGGGGTAGGTTATCAGGTTCTCTGAGGAAGGGTGGGAGGCAGCGTGAGGTTATCAGGTTCTCTGAGGAAGGGTGGGAGGCAGCGTGAGGTTATCAGGTTCTCTGGGTTGGGGGGGAGGCAGCGTGATTATCAGGTTCTCTGAGGTGGTTGGGAGGCAGCGTGGGGTTTCAGGTTCT